>JAJONR010000025.1:0-77940 GCA_029582245.1 Solanum etuberosum
TCGATAATATTAAAATTCAACTTTTTAATGTTTCAAAATTATCATTTGCTCCAAAATTTATTAGTACTTCAAATCAATGTTTATTTTGTTGATTCTTACTAAGAAAATTTAAAGAATAGTATACTTCAATTTTACTTTTTTATTAAACTAAAGAAATGTTGAATTTTTTTCGGAATAGATTTGTGATACTATATTATATTTTTGTTATAAAAATTTGTTTATAGGGTGAAATTGTATTAAAAAGAATTGGAGCAATTTTGGGTTTTTCACAACTAATGAATTTGTAATGTTTACGAGCAAAAAATACTAACTTAAAAATTTAAATTAATGTCCAATGAAGTTAATCTCAAATGGCCAAATGGATCCTTAATAATTAATATGTGTCAATTTTAATGTGACAAATAAAATCGAACGGAGAAAGTAACTAATAAGTAAACTATTTCTAAAAAGTCAATCCAAATATCCTCCATATTAATATTAGTTTTGCATCATATTAATATCTTTTAATATTTATGATCGAGAATAAAGATAGAAATAAGCAACATGTCACCCAAGAAATTTAATAATATATATCGAGAATTGTGATGAATTGATAGGACAAGAAAAGTTGTAAGCATCCTCACACATTCACTCTCAAAGTTGTCTTGTTTGAATATCATAAAAAATTGCTCAATTTTGTTCTTCATTGCACTTTTGGTGTATTCTTTCATTTAGTGTTAGCAGAAAAAAATTATCTTGTATTTTATTCTTGTCATTAAGAGAGTTGCAATGTGAAATTGATTGACTCCGCCTGCCCAAATTATTCAAGAAAAAAAGTATTCTCAAATTGGAGCTCTATTAGGTTCAGGAGCAAAAAATAATTTATTTTTGTTAAGCAATTAAATGCATGATGCATAAATAAACAAACATTTAAATCTTTCTTCTTCTTTCTTATTTAGCCATAACACTTTTTCCAATACCACCAATTTCCGACGACATCGCCCCTATCGCCGTCCACTCTTCTCTTCTCTCTTTTCTTTAGCTACTCGTTTTCATCTGAAACACCATTACCATTAATGATTATCAATATAGTTTTTTCGCATTTTTTCACTTCTTCTTCTTTCTTAACCTTACCACCATTCATCATCATATATTAAATTGATTCTGCAGATATCTAGTTAGATCTGATCTTAGGTCATTTTTTTGTCGATATGACGACTGTTATTTATTTGATTCCGACACAAACTTATGTCAATGTAATCCAACAATAAGCAATCACATCAATTAATTAAAATTGATAGTTAAAAAGAAACGAAGAGTTCTTCAATTTCAAAAAATATCAGTAATTCAGAAAAATATTTCAGATAACTTCATTTCTTCCGGTCATGGTGATAAAAATTCATAATTTTCTGGTGAAACTTTATTCATTCTCGTATCAAAATCAGATGAAGAGAAGAAGATTACAGTTGAAAAATAGATTGAAGAAGGATTGTGTGTTGGGGAAGTTACGATTTGGATCAACTAGAGAGAAAAAGGAGGGATTGTCGTGGATGGGTGGGTTGGTTTTTTAGAATATTCTTTTTAATTTTTTTTTAGTTAGTTAAATTGACTAAAATAGTAATTTTTTTAAGAATTTCAGTTTTTAAATAATTTTTTGGACTCAAATGCCACATGTCATCATTTAATTCACTTCATTGCCACGTCAGAGCGAGTGTAGTACACACATATCAATTTTAAGGGGAATAGGTGTTCAATAGTTACAAGCCTTAGTTAAGTTGTTTAAGCGAATTATGCAGACAACTTTAAGGAGCCGCGGATGACTTAATTCAATTTTTTATGTTGCAATTTTGTAGTTCAAATCCTTATATTGATTTATTAGTTGAAGTTCCAATCCAACTAAACAAAGGTTGAGGGATGAGTGTATGAATCATGGAAATTAAGTTCCAGAGAATCATAAAACTGTAAAATGTTACACAAGATAATCTAATGTTTCTAATATATTGAAACAAAAAAGTTAACAATCTGATAGTTGGCATCCAACAGTCGAAAAAAGCAAAGCAAATAGTTCATCGTACCAAAAGAAGCAAAAAGAGAATTAATGTCTAGTTGAATCATGAGGGTTGAATCCAAAAGCTAAGTATTGGTTGAACCAAGTTGAAACAATTAGGGCTTGAGTAATCGAAAGAGTAATATTTGTGTTTGGCCAAACAATAGAAAACTCCTTTGTTGTTATCATGAAACATTGGAAAATAAATCTTGTTTTCTAAGCCTTGGGCGACACATGATGTCAAAAACGAAACTCCAAAGCTCACAAACAGAGTTTTATTATCCAAACTTGTTACTCTTTCTTTCTTCAATTCCTCTCCGTTCATTTTGTACCTCCAAATATCTACTTTCCCTTCCTCGTGAGTTAAAAACACAACTAATATTCCTCCTTTATCATCATCAGTGTCTTGTGCTGTGAAAACTTGTTGAATTGAAATTTGTTTTCGATGTGACAATTTCTTCCCGTGAAATTCCCAAGTAGGAGTCTCTGTACTTGAGTTTCCGTTGATCCTTAATATTCCCAAAGTTCCTTTATGTCCCAACATATAAACAATATTATTATTTTTAGAATATACCGGATTATTAGGCATAAAGATTATTCCTTCTTCTTGTTCTTCATCATAGAATTCATGAAGAGTCCATCTACTCTCTCCAACTTTGATCATGTATACCATTGGGGGAGAACCACAAAAGAAAAAACCAACCACAAAACAATCCGATGAGTCTGGGGAACACGAAAACGTCCATGTGGGGAATAAATTTTCATCTGTCTCTAGTAAATCGGGTAGTTTAATTATAACTTTAGTAATAGGATTGAAAAAGAACATGCCAAATTTGCCTTTGCTCATGAGCAACCAATCCTTTACTGCACATCGAATTCGTGAACCCCTCAACTCAGGTATATCCATCTTCTGAATCATTTGTGCATTGTACAGTGGATGAAAGAATTCTACATCACCACTTTCCTCATATAACCTTATCAAACGTGGTGAATTAATACAAGAAAACGGAGTATTATAACTATAATCATGTAGATTAGGTAGAGACAAGCGCCAATTCTTACAAACAGCACGAAAAACAACATATTCACCAGCAACAAGATGTGATGAGATTAATATGAGTATGTCTGTTGGAGCATTAGACCAACATTGTCTATCAACACCCTCCATTCCACTTTCGTGTTTTGAATATATTTTTACTGTTTTGAGAGTATAAAGATGTTGCTTAAATAGGAATTTTCTTTTGTTGTATTTGGGATTACCTACTTATTCTATTTGAACTAGGCAAAGGAATAATTAGAACTCGATGGAATCCTTTCCTTAATTAAAAGTACGTATTTGGACTCGGGATTGTCAAGGATTCCTTTAAAAAAATTATATTATTTATATATGGTTAAAATTACATGTTGGAACCCTTATATGCTAATTTCTTCAAATCGAATTTTGAAATCCCTTATGGACTTGATTACTTATTCCATGTAAACTAGGAAAAAGAATTGGAATTCTTTCCTTAATTAAAAGTACCGCCCCTTTATTTTCCTTAATCCTTATTGTATTTGGACTTGATTACTAATTATTATATGTGAATTAGGACACCGACCACTCAATATTATTTAAGCTGATTTATTTGTTTAGCACCTATTATTTGTATAAGTCTTCACGGCAGCAGATCGAAGAGGTATGTCTTTTTTTTTTCGAAGCTTACTGCTGCGTGCGTTCTGAATAAATTATTTATACATCCGATAAGGTTCCAATCTACATAGTCTATGTAATGTATGCCTTTGCCTTTTTTATCTTCTTGTTTGTCTGCTTCTTTCTTTAAGTTTTCTTATTTCTTTCAGTTATTGCCAACATGTTGAATATTTTGCTCTAATTTCTACATGTTTGTTAGTTTTCTTAATTTTAATTAGGTAATTATTATAAGTTTCAAGATTTGTAGTTAATTTTTTTTTTTTATGTGTGTGGATCCTAAACGTGACTTGTCTAAGAAATTTGTCGCTAGCTAAAGGTTCTTAACTAATTGGTTTTCTTAAAATCCGTAGCTAACATGAGATTTTTGTTATTTAGCTATGAAATTTTCGCAATTTTCTAGTAGTGAATTTTGTCCAAATTCCAATATAAAAGGTTGTAGGTTTGGATTTACTTCTTTCTTTGGAAGTTCCATAGATTAATCTTTTAGTTGTTGATTAATTTGGCTTAAAACACTTTCCTATTCGTCTATACTACTTAATTCTTTAATTTGTAGTTATTAACAAAACATTATTATCCTTTTTCTTCTTTTTTTGCAGAGAAGAGAAGGAAACAAATTCATTCTTTGCTTGAAAAAAATGAGTTTGGAAGAATACTATAGTCGAGTTCCTTTTTCTCCACAACCACACCCTTGGCTTGCAAATTTTTTTGATGAAGATGACAATAAGCAAAAGCAAACATTTTTCAGCCTATCAGAGGATCGGACTATACTTGAGCTTCGAAACAAAAAAATATGTGCCAGTGCTCATGACTCTTTGATGTTGCTTGACTATGACTCTGGAGATTGTTATATTTGGAATCCTATTTCAAACTACAAAATTCAGATGCCACCACTCTCAAATATTAGGTCCAACAAGTTACAATGCCTCTTGTCCGCACCACCACATGATCGTGATCAATGTAGTATTCTCTTCTTTGACCCACCTACTTCACTTTACTTCTACAAGCCAAGTTATGATAAAAAAATTCATAAACACGATGTAAAAATAATTATCGAGGGTCAACAAAGTCATTTGAGGATCTGTACAGTTTACAAGGGAAAATTCTACGGATTGACATTTCCAGGATCAATTCTGGTACATTTGGATCTAGATCATGACTTGGGAATAGTATCAGTTACACCATTGGTTAACCAAAGAGCGTATAGGGGTGAGGAATTATTAGAAATACCAAGGTGGTTTGAATACCTCATTCAATCCTCATGTGATGGTAATGATGTGTTGTTATGTGTTATCAAGTTGTGTTATGGATGGCTCTTGAGCCAAGCATACGGTTTTCTAGTGTATCGATTTGATTTTGAAGAAAAAGCGTGGATAAAGATGGAAAACATTGGCAAAACTGCCATTTTCCTATGTGGTTCCACGGGGACACGTTGCTCGACAAGAGGCAACAATCTTATTAAGAAAGGATCAATCTATTTCATCGAGGGTCGTTGTGTTTATCTCTTTGATTTGGAAACGCGAAAGTTATCAATAGTATCTCTCCCATGCCCACATGTAAGCAAGGAAAATACGAACTTTAGCTGGCTAACACTTCCACACAAATGCAATTGATCAATTTCTAGTATGATTTTAAGGTTTGATGGTTGAACCTTTTTTTTTTTTTTTTTAAATGATCATTTTATAAGTTGAAAGATATATGTCGGCTGAGGCAAAATTTAAATGTTCGTTTATTTATGCATTATGCACTTAATTACTTAACAAAAATGTCTTATTTTTTGCTCCTGAACTTAACAGAGCTCCAACTTGAGAATACCTTTTCTCTTGAATAATTTGGGCACACAGAATCAACCAATTTCACATTGCAACTCAGTTAATGACAAGAATAAAATACAAGATGGTTTTTTTTACTAACACTAAGTGAAAGAATAGACCAAAAGTGCAATGATGAACAAAATTGAGCAATTTCTAATGGTACTCGAACATACAACCTTAAGATTGAATGTGAGGATGCTTATCATCTGAGCAACTTTTCTTGTCCTGTCAATTCATTTCAATTCTCGACACATATTATTAAATTTCCTGGGTGACTTTTCACAAGAATTTACCTATCAACAAGTAAATCACAAGCACAGAAGATGAAGAACATCAGAAATGGTTTGTTCTTCTAGGTACAGGTAAAACACACTGTTAAAAGAGACGACAGATAGAAATGGACGCAAACGTTGGAAAGAAATGTTATGCGGCATCCTACATTGCAATTTATGTTCTATGTGGTGTCCTACATATATTAAGTCACGTACGATTCATGTGTCTACTTGTTCAACCTTATATAAATTTAAATATCTACATATGCATACCCAAAATTAAAGAACATCAATGTAAAATATAATCAAGTTAATAAACATATTTATATATTATGCCTAAATAAAATCACACACTTTAAAAAGTACGATGAGTCACATCTAGAAAAGACGAGAGAAGTGAAATATATGAAGTTAGATTGTCATCGAAGGCAAATTCAAAATTGGAACACTAGATTTTTAATGGTTTGTATGTAATATGAAATTATCATTTTTATTTGAAATTTTTATTTGACTATGTAATTTAATTTTTTTAAGTTATATTTCTCTCATAAATATAAAAATTTCACATGTTGTGAAAATTATCAAATTTTTTTCTCAATTCTCTAATACAATTTTACTAAATGACTAAATTATAGTTCAAACCAAGATATTTGTGTATCTAAAACGCTGCATTATTTAATTGCACGTCTAAATGTTTTTTTTATAAATAAATGTTAGCGATTACTAAGTTTTATGCATAATTTTATTAAAAATCACTAATCAACAATAGTGGTAAATATATTTTATTTAATATAATTCTTTCATATGATAAGAACAATCTCTTCATGTCGAGTATTAATCTGAAAATGCTCAAAAATATCCTTAACCTATTAGAAATGGTTCAAAAATGTCGTCGTTCCACCTATTGGTTTAGAAATACCCTTAACGTTTGCTTTAGGTTAAAAAATATCCTTGTTAACAAAAATATGATGTGAAATTTAATTAAACAAATGTTAATTTTCATTGTGCATATAATTTTTATATCAAATTAAAAGACCCAACCATTTCCAATACGTTAAATATCAATTTTTTACAATTTAAAAAAATTAAAATCATAATCCCATGTTTAAACATAAGCGAAGTGGTGAAGAATTAAATTATATATATGAAATTAAATACTTTAGTGAATCATATTTTTTTTTCTTCTTTTAAAATTTCCTTAATTTGTTTTAAAATAATCTTACTTAATCAATTAAAAAGGAACAACTTCAAATACCTTTTTAATTGATAGTATAGGTTTATATATACTATCATTAGTTTTACTTAGATAACGGCATTCGAGTCTCTTGCTCTTATTAAGCTTAGTCTTAATGAAAATGGGTAGAGGCACTGAAAAAGATCTCTTCGAAATTTTAAAAAATTCTCTTACTTAACCGTAAGAAAGGACAATAATATTTTATTATATAAAATAGGAAAAAAGATTTTTCTTAATTTTTTTAAAAATAAAGTAGGATAAATATTTGTTAATTAAAATAATTATTATTAGAAAAAAATATGTTCAAAACAAAACAAAAAATTATTTAGAAAAAGGGTGTTTTTGACTTATTAAACTAATAATAATAAAGATACTTTTGAATCAAACTATTAGTGACATGGATATTTCTAGATCAAACTATTAACTAAAATATTTTTATTCAATAATATAAAAGTTATTAGGTCTTATAAAAGATACGTGGCTCATTAATTAAAACACGTAGTGAGATGTAAAAAATTTGAAAGAGAATAGTCAACAAATAGAGGAAATTTGTAACGACATGATTCCGTCGTTAGGGAAAAGACAATGGGGAAAGAATTGAGGCCACAAAACTTTTGAGTAGTGAATTGGAAACTTCTAGCCTAGTCCAGATTTGGACGAAATCTGAGTCATGTGAGGTCTAGGAAAATCTGGTAATGAATGAGAGATATAATAATGAATTTAGTTACATGAGTGGATAGCCAAGACGTTAAGGAGCCCTTACAGCTTTACAAAATTGAATTCGGGCAAGTAGAACTCCCGAAACTAATCTTAGCGTGAACGGGTAGTTTTTGAATGTCATGTGTTGAAAGTGTGTTGTGAAATAGGGATTTGAAACTCTAATTCTGATGTTCTGTCTCCGTGCAAGCCGTCAGGGCGGGGCCATTGTGGCGAGATGGGGTCCGCCGAAGCGGCCCAGTCGCGACTTATGTCGGGATTAAACCCCCAAAACGTTATTATTCTGCAACGTTCGTTCTTGAGAGCTAAGAAACGACCCAGGGATATTTCTTGAAGGTTTTCCACCTCTTCTAGCACTAAAGGTAAGGTTTTTACTCCCCTAATCCATTTTTCGATCCGTAGAACTTAGATTCTTGGGTAATCATTAGTGGGGGAAGGTTTTGACCTGAAGTCTATGGTGGAAAAGCCCTAAATTGGGTATTGGGATCTTGGGTTTTTGCCTAGGGTTGATAATGTTGATTGTAATCCGGGTAATTAGGCCTCATTTATTGATCCTTGTATTAAATTGTTGTTTTTAGACCACGAACAAGCGGAAAGAATCCGGAAAGGGAAGATTCAAGAGTCTTAGGGGGATTCAAGCTTGGTTTTGAGGTAGGTGATGGTTTGATTTCATGTTTGGGTAATATATGTTGGTAATTGCTTCATTGTAATGCATGCATGTATGTGAATGAGACACAATTGATCAAACCTAATGAAATGAGTATGAATGAACCATTGTATGCAATGAATCAACACTTGATTGTATGATTATGAGTATGTACATTATGAGTGTGAATGTGATTGTGGTTGTGTTGATTGGATCGGGTGTCACGTTCCGACACATATATTGGATCGGGTGTCACGTTCCGACACATATATTGGATCGGGTGTCACGTTCCGACACACTAATTGGGATCGGGTGTCACCATCCGACACACTAACAGTTTGGGTATGGGTTCCATGAGAGGACCATTGAATTGTCATGCTTACCTGATTAATGAGAATGTGGAATTGTACATTGCTCCTGAAATGATAACTGTTGTTTATGCATATTCTATACATGTTGTGTTTATTATGTTGTGACTGCTTATACATGTTTCGCTTACTGGAATAGCCGTGTGATCCTACCAGTACATTGCGGTTGTGTATTGATACTGCACTTGCTCGTTCTTTGTTGAGTACAGGGCATCTTCAGGCGGCTACAGAAAGACATCAGCTAGGAGATAACTGATCGAGACTGGATTCAAGGGTGAGCCAGTTCTTTCAGGCTGCCAGTGATCCTTCGTTTTGTTTGTTTAGTCTATTCTGTTCGGACTTAGACATTGCTTTAGTAGTTGTTTTATGTTTGGTTGGGGTTGTACCCCTTGTTCTTAGACTTGTTGCACTTTAGATGTTTTGGTACAATGACTTTCAGGTTCTAGGGGTTAATTTCTGCATTAGTTGTTAGATGTTAGTTGAACTTCCAGAGTTTATGGGAACTCCGTATTATTTCTTTAGTTATTTAAACCTGCTTCCGTAGTTTTAAATGCTTAGTATTTTGGTTAAATTGCTTAGTTGGGCTGTAGTAATGGTTCTCCCACCGGAGGGCTAATGTGAGTGTCAATCACGACGGTTTGGGTCGTGACAAAATTATAGTCAACAAATAGATATGTGTTATCAAAATATTTCAGGAAGATATGTTATGTGATTTCAGAAGGGTTATATGTTAACATCTGGATTAATGGATGAAGTTTGATTAGCTAAAATTAAGTTTCGTATTTGCTCCCAAAATATTTTAAAATCCGATAATTTTAGTTAATACATTATATCATTCCTAAATATGATAAAACTTTATCTATTAATGGATGAATTTTGATTAACTAAAATTAAGTTCCATATTTGCTCCCAAAATATTTTACAATCCCATAATTTTAGTTATACATTATATTATCATTCATTCTTAAATATGATAAAGAATTATCTTTTTTGCTTTGAGTATTGCCGTACACCATTTTTTTTAAAATTCTTTAATCTATTTAGCTTTAAAATCTCGTAAAATCTGCCCTTTTATGTTTTTATTTTTATTTTTTTAGCCATCAAATAGGAGCAATCTTTAGGATCTATTTATATTCATTATTCACATTAAAAAATATAAAATATTAGAGGTAAACTCCATAATATATGTCTGTTAATAATATTTTTTCTTTTCATAATATAAATAAAATTTTATTAATCACAACTTTTGTTGGTCCCCTCTGGAATAATATAAAATTTGAAGTTGAGTGTATAAATTATTCTGTCCTAAATTTAAAAAATATGTCGAGCCATATTTTAATTTTTTTTTTGTTTTTGGCAAATATTATTTTGCAAAGTTCTTTATTTTTTTATTACTAAAGTTGGAATTTACCTCCATAATATTTTAAAGCTAAATACAGCGAGGAACGAGACAAAGTAGCAAAAAGAAAAGAACGATGCAACCCAAAAATTTAATCAAAGGTAAAAGAAAGAAATTTCTGAAAAGAGATGATGTATAACTAAAATTATGGGATTGTGAAAATATTTTGAGCGAAAATGTATGGTAGCAATTAATTATTTCAATCATTGTTGCGACTTTATTTTAAATAATTTAATCTCATTCATCAATTTAAAACTATGATATGTGTTTTCAATCAAATTATAGAAACTTAAAGAGAATAATATAAAGAAAAATATTGAAGTGCCAAATCTTACTATTAACCTCAAAGAGTAGCCATTATTAAAAGGCACAAAGATAAACACAAAAAATTAGCAACCAATTAGAATTAAGAAAATAACTCCTAAAATCTATATAAATGCTTAAATGTTTATCATGTTCCGTCAAATTTTATAAATAATAATAATTAAAAAAGCCAAGACTCCCTCAAAGATCTAAAAGAGCAAATTTATTTGCTAATATTGCGAGATTTGAAGAGGACAATTCCAATTTCCGAAGGTCCTAATCTCTTTGTTTAAGTAATACTATAAACAATTGTAGAATATTTTTATTTTTCTTTTTTACTCTGAAATTAATAATTTTAAGTATTTCTTGAGTAGTTTTTTTTATTAATTTAAGAGTAAATACTATAAAAGAAATATTATAAGGATGAGGTGTTTTGATAACTACGGGTACTATTTTGTAATTTTCATATTTTACAAGGGTCAAGGGAAATTATTATAACTAATGAACTTATAGCTAGGCCGACACCGAGACCCCATAGCCCTAAGACTTTAACTTTGTACTTCTTCTGACACATTGCATCTAAAATTTCATCCTCACAAAGTTTTCTCTTCTTCAAAATCTTCTTCTCTCCTCGAATACACATCTAAAATCTTCTTCTTCTTCTTCTTCTTCATGGATCTTCATCGATCCAGGTTTGTTTCCTTTATTTCTTGATCGTACAATCAGTATTCAATTTTTAGTGTTTTTTTCGACTTTGTTTTTGCTATTCTGATTGTATTTTTCTATGTTGGTTCATCTTTGCAGATTTTTCATGGATCTAGAAGTTTTGTTCCAGAATCCAGGTAAAAAATTTCTCTCCTCTTTATGGATACACAGATCTAAAATCTCCCCTTCTTCGTGGATACATAGATCCAGAAAAAAAAACCAATCTTGAATCATTGGTTATGTTTGTAATTTCAATCTTGAGTAATCAATGTTTGTTTTTATAGTTGAAGCAATCAAGATTCAATTTTTATTGCTTTTTAAAGTTACTTTCAGATCTTGTTTGTTTTATAGATATACGCATAAAACTGAAATTCAATTTCATTGACTCCTAGACACACCCTTAAGTTCTAATAACAATAGCTGTATCATTCTATTGGGGCATAGTCTGTTCCAGTATATACAGTTTGCCTTCAGGTTTCTCCTCATCTAGTGCTTCTCCTAAAGCTAATCTAGGCTTCTCCTAAAGGCTTTTTCTATGTTCATCTCTACAGGTTTTTCATGTTATCACAAACCTGGATCTGAAATTTTGTTCCTTTTCATGGATACAGATCTAATATATCTCCCACTCTTCACGGATACATGATTCATAGATCATAATGGTAAGTTTTCTTGTCTAATCTTCAACTCTGTATTTATATTAAAACATTCATTCAGTATGTACAAAGAAGTGGTTTTTATCTTAGTTGCGCAGACTCTTCACTTTTGATGCCGCACCCGTCTCGGATTCTCCAAAAATACACTACTTTTGGCGAATCCAACACGCACCTGTTGCCAGTTTTGAAGAGTCCAAGCAACATAGGTTTTTATGAGTCATTTGTCCATAAAATTTATTAGCAAATGAATGTCTTTGAATTAATTAGACCACAACCTTAAGGCATAGACATATTCAATCAATCAATTAACTATGCTATAGCCTTACAGATTAGACATATTTAATCAATCAATTAACTATGCTTGAACCTATCTGTATCATCCTATTGGAACTTAATTCTGTTCCAGCATACTATTTGTCTTCAGGTTTCTCCTAAAGCCACAGGTTCTCCCAATCTCACATATTCATAATCTCTTCAAAAAACAAATGATTCCTAATAGTATGTAGCAGTAATCTCATCTAATATGTTTTGCCTGTACTGTCATGTTCTCTAGAGGTTGTAGGTTTCGAGAAATAACGCTAGGAAGATTATCTGATTCTGATTGTAATTAGCTATGTTCATCTCTACAATTTTTCATGATACCACAAACCTGAATCTGAAATTATGTTCCTTTTCATGTATACAGATCTAATATCTCCCACTCTTCACTGATACATGATTCATAGATCATAATGGTAAGTTTTCTCGTCTAATCTTCAACTCTCTATTTATATCAAAAGATTCATTCAGGTATAGAAGTATGTCTTATGACATAAAATTAATTAGCCAATGAATGTCTTTGAATTAATTATGCTTGAGCCTAAGAATATCTGTATCGTTCTATTGGAACTTGTTCTGTTCCAGTATACCTGCTTTCTCAAGCCAAAGGTTCTCCAAATCTCACATATTCATCATCTCAATTAATTTTGTATCGCCTTACTTTTATATTCATAAATCTTAGCTAAAATGCACAAATCTTATTCAAGTTTGTTGTTTTATTCTTCTTTCTTTCTACAATTCAACATGAAAGAAAATGTTGATTTAGAACAGATCTTCTCAAGTTTTCTTGTCTAATCTTTAACTCTGTAATTATATTAAAAGAGATATTCATTATGTACAAAATGTTGATTCAGAATCAGTTCAGGCATTACGGTTTATAAAGAAGTGAAGAAAAATGACAGCAGTCAACACCAACTACATGCTGCCTCCAGCATATTATTTCAAGCGGTTCATCCTTTGAATCCACACAAATTAGCAAGAACCTCATTCTGCAGAACAAATCACAGAGTAGGAACACTAACCTCTCTTACTGCTGTGTTCTCTGCATGAGCTGTAGGGTCAGTATGCTTCAAAACCATGTTATGGCAGCTAACAACTACTTCATTATTGCAAACAACATTATTTGTAGTTTGTCATAAATTAGATATGTCTTATATCATAAAATTAATTAGCAAATGGATGAATTAATTAGACCACAACCTATAATGCACAAATCTCTACTGTTAAGTTCTTATACCTATAATGCACAAATCTCTACAGGTTGTAGGTTTGGAGAGCTTCTGAACCCTTGGACTTGTAGTTTCTTAGGATTTTGCTAGTGTCAGCCTTGGTAAAGTAACTATCATTTGAAAAGAAAACTATTCAAGCACTGCAATATCTAACAAAGATTACTTTCCTTCTGAACCCTTGGACTTGTAGTTTCTTAGGATTTTGCTAGTGTCAGCCTTGGTAAAGTTACTATCATTTGAAAAGAAAACTACTCAAGCACTGCAATATATAACAAATCCAGCCCAATGAATGGGATGATGTACGAATTTTACTTGGCAACAAGATCCGTGAGTAGATTGAACACATAACACTTGAAAGTTAAAAGCATTAATCCAAAGACATTATGACAGAATTACCGGATAAAGCATAGGTTTTGTTATTACTTCATAGAAAATCTCCCATCATAGTCCTGGTCACTACTTCATAGAAACATCCCCATCATTCTTAGCAACTAGATCGTGGTATTGTTCCCTCCTGGTCACTACTTCATAGAAATATCCCCATCATTCTTAGCCACTAGACAGTGGTATTGTTCCCTCCCTTACCACCATTTTTTCCATGCTTGTCATTCTTCCCTCCCTTGGCAGCTGCTGCTTGAACATCTTTGTCATGTCGCGCCTGAAAGTACATGTGTGTTGTATAAAAAAACGGGGAAATATATTCTATAATCCAATACAACAATCGCATTATTACTGTACCTTCGTTCCTTTCTTGCATTTGGAAACATGGTCCATCAAGTTACTTACCCAGCCGGCTTCGGTCGGAACAGTAAATCCGCATGTTGCACAAACATTATTCATATCTGAAACAGAAAATTTGTACAATTGGTTCATTCATGAAGGAAAGAAAAAAAATACATCCTGGAACTAGGAATATGAATGTAAACAGCAAATGCTCCCAGTACAAAAGCATTAGGTTGATCTTTTTTCCCCAATTTATGGAACTCCCAGTTTACCGTTTAAATCAGTAAAGATCTATGGAACTCCCAATTTACCATTTGAATCAATTGACTACAATCAAGCTAAAATAGATCAATTGAACTCCCAATTTATCATTTAAATCAATCGAACTACAATTACAAAAAAATAGATCTGAGAAGATGATCTTTACTTATTTAGAATTAAGCCAAGTAGATCTAAGAAGATAAGCTTTACTGATTAAGAATTAAGCTAAATAAATCGAAGAAGACGATCCTTACTGATTTAGAATCCTTAGCTGATCGATAAACAAAGAAGATGAAACTTGATTCGTGACCCCTCGAAGAACTTCTCTTCTCGCTGAATCGTCTTGTTTGATGATGGTTTATGACCCTGAGATACATGGAAATAGAGTATTTTACCTCGAAGTCACTCAGCTATTAGTTATTTACATCGAAAGTTACTCAGCTTTTTTTTATTATCTCAAAGTCATTTAACTATGAATATTTTACTTGTTACTTAACTATTGTTATTTCATTTAGAAAATCACCCAACCAATTTAAATATTTTTTCATTTAATTTAGCTGAAATACTATTAGTATTTAACTAATTTTTTAAATAATGAAATATTCATTTAAATTGTTTTAAATTTTTTGTTGAAATACAATTTTTAAGTTTAAACAATCTTTTTAAAGAGATAATAACTATTAATACAAAAACACTAAGGTTCAGGCTGTAGCGTTTTTTTTTAAAGAAATCGAAAATGATGCATTCCATTAGCATACACCATTACTAGAGCTGGCAGCATTACACTTAAAAAAAAAAAAGTATTTTAAAATAAAACTTGTATTCCAACAAAATTTAATAAAACAATTCAAATAAGTATTTTAGTATTTCTTAAGAAATTAGTTCAAAAAAATTATGTTTCAATAAAATAATTAAAATGAGCATCTTATTTTTTTAAAAAAAATAAATTAGTTTAAAACAAAAACTTGAGTTAAATAAAATTTAATAAAATATAAAAATGAGCATCTTATTTTTTTAAAAAAAAATTAATTGAAAACAAAAATTGTATTTAAAAAAATGTAATAAAAAAATTTAATTGGTGGGCTGACTTTCTAAATGAAATATTAATGGTTGGATGACTTTGTAGGTAGAATATTCATAGTTGAGCGAGGTTATAAAAGAAAGTTGAGTGACTTTCTGCGAAAGAAACTATTTGTTGGGTGACTTTCTATGAAAGAAATATTAGTTGAGTGACTTTAAGGTTAAAAAATAAAGTTGAGTGATTCTTATGAAAGAAGCTATTAACTGAGTGATCATCTAAGCTATTAACTCGGCCAAAATATATGATTATACGTTAGAGTGTTCATCGATAATTGAGATCAAATTACAGTGTCTATTAATATTGTAAGTTGCAACTAATGTTTTAAAAAACGGGCACGTGAGACGGGGCATTTTGATTACAAAGGGTATAATATAGAATAAGCAAAAGAAGCGAACATGGCAATAACTTTATTTTGTGTAAATGCGAATACTGAAAAGCAGACTACAGGTTCAAATCTTTGTTTAAAAGAAAAAAATAAATTACATTTGGTTGGCCAGGTAATGTGTTTGCATGTTACGAATCTTTACCTGGAATATATTCTCACAAGGTAAAGGTTTCAAAATATCTTTTTAGCCTTATTTTTTTTTTTAGGAACTTTCGCATATACCCACTCAAAAATAGCTTAATTATGCTTTATAGATGTAGTTGCTAATTACGATTCGTAGCTACATGTTATAGGGAAGAGAATGGAGAGCGAGATTGGGAGAGGGAGGAGAGAGGCGAGCGAGAGAGGGCAGAGAGTGGGAGAGAGGTGAATCGTATATGTATATCGGTTAGATAATTGTATATTATACATATGTATTTGTATATATGGCAAGCGAGATTGGGAGAGGGAGGAGAAATGCGAGCGAGAGATGACAATAAGTTGTATAATTCGCATATAGTTTGTATAATTTGCTGATACGTTTGTATAATTCACGTGTTTTTGTATACTTGAGTAATATAAAGTCTAGAATTATACAAATATGATAAAACTTGAAATAACGAATTGATACAAACATAAAGATACAGTTATACACAAAAAGATTGAATGTATATGGTGACAAAACTAAAAAACCAAAGGAAATCAACGTCATATACAAATACAAACATCGTATACAAATACAAATCAAACGACGAACTGTTTGTTGTGAATTATACAAATATGGTGAATTATACAAACGTGACTAATTATACAAACTCAAAGTCAGCCCACATAATTAATGGTTAATGTTAGTCGCGAGTAGTAATTATAGCAAACTATAGCTATGCTGAGTAATTAAGTAGTATAAATTTGTTTAACCACGTAATTTTTTATTTTTTTTATATATACCTAATATCCTTTACCATTGAGGGCCATTTATTCGTCCTAACACATGTTAAAAGAACAAACTTTGGTCATAGCCAACTTCAAAAATCAATTCACAAGGTGAAAATTATCCAAATCATATTTCTAAAAAGTTGATGTGGAGAAGGGAGACGTAAACCACTCGTGTTGTCACTTACATGCATGCGAATTAAAACAGTAAAGTCAGTCCTTTGTCACTTCGATTCGCTTAAAAACAAATCATAATCAGCCTAGTTATAAATTGTTTCTATTCGAATCTGTCTCCTTGGTCTTATTCTCCATCTGGTCCGAGTTACCACTCTCTCTGCTTCGCTTCTGGTGTGCAATATCAATGAAGAAATCAGCTAGCACAGTCTCGAATTCGGGCATCTTAGCATAACCAGGGAAGTAATTGACATCAATGACAAGATATCGAGTTCCAATTCTACTGTCCCTTAGCATATCAAAGTTAAATAGTGCAGTTTCAGAGCATCACTCATCCGATTAGCCACTTCGTTTACAAAGCTCAAAGGCGGCATTTCTGTCGCCTCGATGAGCTCTGCAAAACTCTCGTGATCGCTTTGATTTTGAGCAGAAAAATTAGATACCTGGTAATTTTCTGCACTGCTGTTGTTCAGTTTTTCTTCGGAGATATCAGCCAATGACTTTCTTTTTACGCACTTCACGTGATCCCCTGCTACATAAACTTTGAAAATGACTCCACCGTGGTTCACGAATTCCTGTAGCACAATTGGCGGGTTCAATTTTGTTAATCCGTTTTGGTTTAGGATTAAAGACATTTGGTGTGAATTTGCAGCGCCATCTGCTATCAATGGCTTGGCAATTAGGGGAAACTTCAAGCCCTCACGAGTCATAGCGTCCTGCAGAGATTCCGATGAATTGTCCGAAACGAAAACCTGCAAAGCAATCATTGAAGCTTACAATCTAGAGGTATAGATACGAATTTCTGATCTATAAATTATAAATTCAATTCACACTATTAGGAGTGAAACTATCATACAAGTCTAAAATTTTGTATTTGTATTAAGAAATCACTAAGAATGTATAAATAACTAATTTCGAACTCCGTAAACTGTCATGTTCTAAAATTCAAAATCTATAAACTTAAATTCTGAATCTGCATACTATCACTTTTCCAACTCTCATAAGTGGATTTGCGTATAGTGAAGGAGGTTCAATTGAATCCACAGTAAAAATAAGCTATAAGCAATTGACTTTTATGTTTTGTTTGAAGAATTCTCTAACGTAATAGAATTAAAGAAAACCTGCAAAGGAGTTTCGAGATTCTCAATTTTCAATTCGTTGACAAATTTGAGCATAGAGACTCGATTCTGGAGCATCTCGACGGCATTTACAGGGTCAATTATGAGTGTAGTAGGGCTCTGGAGGGAGAATAATATAACTTTTAGCCTATACACTTTATTTAATTTTTTATATATATAATATATTTTTTCAATAAAGGATGTTCGACAATTTTTCAATAAAGGATGTTTGACTGACCACTCTTTATTATCTAACAAATAGGTGAGAGTGGCAAGCTACATATTTAGATCTTAAAAGATGCACCCAAGAGAGCCATACTAACACATGTTAAGAGAACAAATTTTGATCATACCCAACTACAAAATTAATCCATAAGATAGAGAATTATCCAAATCATAATAAAAATAAATCATACTATTGTTAAAGAGTTGACGTGGGACTAAAAAACACATCCTAGTTGAGGAAGGAGACATCAACTACTCGTGTTGCAAGTCACATAATTACTCGTTATATAATAATAGATCGTAACAAAAAGGTTCCTATCCTTATTTATATTCAAAAAAGTCCTTTCATCTTAGCTATAAAAACTAAAAATATTTATCTTTAAATATTTATTATTTTATAAAACTAAGATAAAATTAATTCGCCTTTAATATTAAGTGATCTTAAAAGTAACCATTCTTGATTATTGTAAATTTAAAGAGTTCAAACCGATATTTGTTGGTTGATATAAAATTATTCAAATACCAATAAGATTTCCTAACCTTAATCTTAAATAGAGTAAATTTTTATCGAAGAGAAATAAAAATGAATTACAACTTATACTATAGTGTATAAAATATATTTTAAAAAAGGATAACGTGACATTTATAATAATAATAAAAAAAACATAAGGAAAAAATTCTATATACCTCTAAAACCCTAAACCCTGTCCCTGCTCCGCCCTTTAACGCTCTTTCAGAGAACTGGCACACATTTCTTCACAATTTACACATAGTGGGTGGTGTTCGTGAATTTCGCTGCCCAAATCAAGAGGAAGAAAGACACTAAAATGGCGTCAGTATCATTGAAGAAGAGTTACAAGTGTGTGCAGTCTTTGCAGCAGTTTTATACTGGGGGGCCTTATGCGGTTGCTTCAGATGAATCGTTTCTTGTATGTGCGTGTGATGAAAAGATAAAGATTGTTGATTTATCAAACGCTTCGATAAAATCTACAATAGAAGGTGATTCTGAAGCAGTGACAGCTCTTGCTCTTAGCCCTAACAATAATATCCTCTTTTCTGCTAGTCATAGCCGACAGATTAGAGTTTGGGACCTTTCCACGCTGGAATGCATACGCTCCTGGAAGGTAATAATCTTGAAGTTTTTAGCTTTACTTGTTAACAAGGTATTGAGTAGGGGAATTGAACTGGTCTAGTTGTTGTCTGGATTGAGGGAATGTATTGTATCATGCTGTATTGTTTAGTGAATACAACCTTTAGATAGATTATATGGTTTTCCAGTCTTATTTAATGTCATACATCAGAAAAGGGGTATACAGTAGAGAGCTACTATAAAAAGTATTGAATAATAGATAAAGATAAAATGAGAAAAGTATAATAAGATAATGACGCCATCACACCAAATCAATTATTACGCAAAATGAGACTTTTCATCCTTACGATAATGAGTAACAACCATCTAAACAAGTTGTTAGTAGGTGGGATAGCTAGCAGAGTATTTGGTGTTCTTTCTAACTTGAATGTTGACATGTGTCTTTTACAGGGGCATGAAGGACCTGTAATGGGCATGACTAGCGACGCATCAGGTGGATTGCTGGTGACAGCTGGGGCTGACAGGAAAGTTCTTGTGTGGGACGTTGATGGAGGCTTCTGCACTCATTATTTCAAAGGTCACAAGGGGGTTGTCACTAGCATTATGTTTCATCCTGACCCGAATAGGCTGCTGGTGAGATTTGGATTGTTATAGTTACTGGCTTGCTTCCTTGTCATATTGAACGAGTAAAAGAATCACATTTTTTCAGCTTTCTGCTTACATAGTTATACCAGGGCAGAGTGTCTATTTCCTGGTTCATTGGGCTTCCCATGTTCCTTTTTCTTTGCCATGATTTCTTTTGTGCTTGCTTTGAACATATTTGAGGATTGGAAGCATTTACTGTGCTACATGGACCCGGCTACCTCTAAATTGCCAATACGGGTGTGTATAACTATCCCGTATGACTGAGAGCATCATTTAGCTAACTTTGGTGATACTCAAAAGTATCATGCCTGTGTAGTGTGTACAACTACTCAACATGGGTACGTCAAGGCAAATGAAATATCTACACCGTTACGAAAATAATATTATCCATTGTCACTGGAACATTCATTTTAAAAATTACAAATTGCACACCAAGAAAGTTGATTCATCCTCCTAGATTTTATTTTGTGTCATTTTTTTTTTTTTTTTTAAAATTTGATGCGGATATCCATTGCACGTCATTATCCTCTGTGAATTTCACCTTTCCAGTTCTAAGCCCGGATAAAGATTGAGGGTTGCAAACTGTAGAGGGTTAACCACCAGCAAAAAAAAGTCAAATTATGATAAATCCTCACAATAAGAATGGATATACAAGATTCATGTAGTCCACTTCAACTGAGATTGAGGTGTTGTAGTAGTTGTTATATGTATATCCAATTTTCTAATGATGCTCTAATGGTCTCTCTTGTCATTGTTTCAGTTGGAAATGGTGACTCTTTAACAAGTCCATGTCAGCCAGGGCTTTTGTCTTGTAAACTCTTTTTTTTTTAATGATGTTAGAGCTTTCTAGACTAAATAGGTATTAGAATTCGAGGATGAAAATACAGGAGTTGTGAAAACCTCCCTCTTTTTAGCTGCTAAATTTTTTGTTTCTAACAAATCACTGCTTATTGTTGAGCGTTTTTTACTATAGCTATCTATTAAGAGGCTTTTGTTATGTAGTTGTTAATTGAGTTATTTGTGGTACTTGCTCCCCATATTTACTAAAATACGTTTCTTCTAATTTTTCTGTGGTGGACATGCTAAATTCTACCCTTTTTGTTTCTGGTTTCTCTCTGTTTTCTTCTCTTCTTGTTGAACTGATTGGCCCTTTGTTTATGTGTATGTCTATAGCTGTTCTCTGGTGGTGATGATGGTTCTGTAAGGGTCTGGGATCTGACAGGGAAGAAATGTCTGTCAACACTAGAGAAACATCAATCAGCTATCACTTCCATGGCAATATCTGAAGACGGATGGACTTTGCTTACCGCAGGGAGAGACAAGGCATGTTCTCCTTTTACTTATCTGTTTTTCCCACTTTATATTTTAGCGGAGCAAGTTGAGAAAGACTAGTTGTTTCTGAGGTCATAAATAAATTAATGTGGACTACAGGGAGCTTAGCTTTACTCATCTCATGGCATTTAAATTTGAATCCAAGAATCTAAGCAGAGAGTAGTAGCTTGCATCACGCAATGTATAAGCTGGCTTAGAGCTTCTAACTATCCTAATAGAATTCTTTCCCCTAAAAAGAGAAATCTTGGGTTTCCAGATTGATATTATGTTATCAACAAAGGAAATATCACCTTTCAGAAGAGAAGGCATGAACACACACCTAACATTGAATTAAACTCCTTTTTCCTTTTTCGTTTGGGAGGGAACTTACTTGTGAAAGTATGCTTATAAAAATTGGATCCATTAGGAATTGTGTACTCAATCCCTCCAATTCTGGCATGGCTGTAATTTAGTCATTTTTATATCTTGGCCTTGTTGAGGACCAGGTAATTTCTTAGATTTTTTCATGCTGGCACAGAAATCTTATTTGTTTGCCAAAACAATGCCACCTTAGTTGTTAGATGGCCTATATTACATGCTAGTGGAAACTTCTATCATGCATATTACCAATCAAGTGTTTTTGTTGAAAGTCATCAGCTTGGAAGTGTTTTTTTTCTTCCTTTTCTGATTATTCTTCATGATGACACCTTGAGTGCCAATTAAAGCACTTTCTGATACTAAGACTAATGACAGGTTGTAAATTTGTGGAACTTACATGATTATGGCTGCATGACCACCATACCAATGTTTGAGTCACTTGAAGCGTTGTGTATAATTGGTCCAGAATCTCCTTTTGCTGCATCCCTGTCTTCGTTGACATATCCACAGACTAAGAAGAGAAGTGATGTACCATCAATTAATTTCATCACTGTTGGCGAGCGAGGATTGGTTCGGATATGGAGTGCTGATAGGTACTTGGCAATCACTTTAAAGTTCTAAATATGATCTAAAATTTAAGCCAGTCGAAGCTTGAAAGATGCAGTAATTTTGCTCTTTAGTTGCCTTCTCAGATAGCACTTTCTCTAATCTTTTTTTTCTAAAAGTGTTACTTTTTTTGGTTGATTTTTTTTGCCGAAAGTAACAGTACTTGTCACGTGCCACTCATGTTATATACTTTCTTGAAGATGCTGAATTAGAGATACACTTCCAATGATAATGCTTATTGTTTATAAATCAGTATATGCATTATGCCCAAACATTATTAGTAGATATTTCAGTCATGTGATTTCTGCATTTCTGTAAGAGTCCATGACAATCTAAAACAAAAAGTAGGTGAAAACTAGATGCATGGTTTGTGAAAATCTTGATAATTAACTTTTGGGCTCTTTACTTCAATTGTTCTAATTAAAATCTGGTGAGAGGGTTTGGAATGACTTCTTTGGAGGAGGACTTGGAATATGTTTCTCATATGTCTGTACCTATTGCTGGTGGGAGGTGGCATATATCCCGCCGAATTAGTTAAAGTGCCACTAGCTGGCCCAGACACCATGGTTATCGAAAAAAAGGACTTGGATAATGTGGAATATAAGTTATTTAATATATTAAATAGTTTAGCGAGATAGATTTATAAGAAAATTATTGTCCTTTTGCCCCGCCCCCTTCCCCCCCCCCCCCCCCTAATTTCACTCCCGAGAGGATATGTCCTTAAGGTGATTGACCACCCTTGGGTACAGAATTCACCCATGAAACAAGGCTAGTTACACATGTTGTGTGGGTGACCCAAAGAATTTATGGTAAGGAAAAGCAAACCCCTATATGCATTATACACATTGTCTGCCTGGCTGAGCATGATTAGGTACTCTTTCGGCAATGTTCCATAATCTGTGAGGATTCTTTTTGCAGAACTTTTTGAAGAGGAAGTATAAAGAATATGGTAAATGTATGATTACCTCTAAGAAAATTTATATGATTGATCTAACTGTGAGAAGGATCAAGGATGGAAGGGTGATGAACTAAAAATGAAATACAAAAAAGTAACTAAGTTAAACTGTTTAAGTACAAAAATTAGCAAGAGAGGATATGTAGCTAGGGTGTTCAATCGAGAATTGACCGAATTATCAGGTGTATGGTGAGGGTTGAACAGAACTTGTGAATATCACTGGATAGATAATTTTATTAGTGGTGTGAAGAACTTCCCCAGCATTCTCTGTTCAATATTTTGGCTTCAATCCTTTGGATTACTAAATCATTTAATTTGCTTGTGCAACAGGGCACTGTGCCTTTTTGAGCAGAAATCCTCCGATATTGCCGTAAGCTCTGGCGATGAAGATTCAAAGAGAGGCTTCATTTCTGCGTTGCTTATGCCTGCAAGTCAGGAGTTACTTTGTGTTACAGCTGACCAGCAGTTTTTTCTTTATTATCCAGAGGAATCTGAAGGTAGTCTGGATCTAGTTCTTAGGAAGAGGTTTGTTGGATACAATGAAGAGATAGTAGATATGAAATTTTTGGGTGACGAGGAACAGTTCCTTGCTGTTTCGACAAGCGTAGAGCAGGTCAGTTCTGCAACGCTTTACTAGGTGTAAATTACTGAATGATGTATAGAATAGGGCAGACAATGGAAGGTTTGAGTGGGCCGCCCATCTTGAAGTTGCTCTTCGGCATTTGACATCCGTGAATATTTTTGCTGAAAGTTAGAATTTAATGAAGTGTGGGGGTTTATAGAGGAGAACATTGTTTATTTGAATATGGCTATCAAGACCATGTTATGATATCATATTTGTGGATTACCGGGATTATGTTCATGAGATTTATTCATCAATTATTTTGCAGCAGTTTTTGATTGGTTAAGTAGCCTTGAACCTTCATTGAGCCATATTGAGGACGTTGCTCTCTGCTCTCATTTGTTGTTTCACAACTGATGTGAACTTTGATATGCTAATGGTCCTAAAAAAGATGTTACTGCTTTGCCTACCATTTTTGGTAAAAAAATGATTTTTATGCAAAAGTTGCTTTGGCCTCTTTTCTTACATATTTACTGAATCCATGAACATTTATCATTTATCTAAATGAATGAGTGAGAAAGGATGCTTCAAAAATTATTTACTTTATAATTTGTTCTTATAATTTTATACATTTTTGAAGAATATCAATGAATAAGAACTGAGTAGATTCTTTCATGTTACAATTAGTGTCCTAAATCTAGTAGTCCAAACTGTTTTCTTTATCTCTCTGTTTATTTTAAAAGCCTCCTGTCTGAAGAGAAAGCATGCAAGTCTAGTACTCCTTTCTATTTATTTTTATGTGACACAAGATTAAGAAGTTGGCCTTAATGCTGTAATATTGGTGCCTTTATCAAAGTAATAGTTGGAATTTACTTTTGATAAAGCAGTCCTTGCATCATTCTTTAATTTACACTGTTT
Organism: Solanum etuberosum; assembly: GCA_029582245.1. NCBI lineage: Eukaryota > Viridiplantae > Streptophyta > Magnoliopsida > Solanales > Solanaceae > Solanum > Solanum etuberosum. Next base: position 24,716 of record JAJONR010000025.1, read on the forward strand.
TCTGAGTTGCTAAAACACTGCATATATACAGGTGCGAGTGTATGATCTTACATCAATGTCGTGCTCGTATGTCTTGGCTGGGCATACTGATGTTATTTTGTGCCTTGATACCTGTGTATCAAGTTCTGGAAGAACCCTTATTGTAACAGGGAGCAAGGACAACACCGTAAGTCTGTCTTATCTGTTTCTGCTCTTTAGACACTTGCAGCATTTGATGCATGCTTTTGCTTTTAATCTTTATCTGCCAGGTTTCCAAGATATGCATTTTGCTATGCAAGATTAGTATAAAAAAATTTCTGCTATTCTGATTCTAGTGTTTCAATAGGTTAGGTTATGGGATTGCCAGAGCAAAACTTGTGTTGGAGTTGGCATAGGTCACATGGGAGCAGTTGGCGCTGTGGTTTTTTCAAAGAAACAGAGAAATTTCTTTGTGAGTGGTAGTAGGTAAATGATTATCCCTGATCACTGTAGTGGGCATATCCTTCTTCTGCATTTTGCATATAAATTTGTATTGAGAACAGCATCTTAACGACCTTGTCCAATATAACTTAGCATATAAATGACCTTTTAAGGAATCAAAATGTGTTCTTGAAATCTATTTTCAGCTTCAGTGTTGAATTTTAGCTGACAAGTAGGAACTTTGACATGACTATTCTCTAGTTGATTCTTTATAAGAATTAAAACTCTTATGTTATTCAAAGAACAAATCCCCAAAAAACTACAGGTGAATGTGACTGAATTATCTTGGTGATGCGAGCCTCCATGTTATGAAGTGGATTGATCAGATCCATGTGTCATTTGGCTCTTGAATGAACCCATCTAACTCCTAGAGGCTTTTGCAATAATTCTTTCTGAATTACAGTGCTCAACTTTTTTTAATCTAGTAGTACCACTATGATGCTTCTGCTTTCTTGATATTTGACGTATGTACTATGATGAGGATTTTGCACCGAATTGAGTTTGCTTACGGCTTTGTTGACTTGAGTTGATATTCTTTTTTACCGGATCTGTGCAAATAAACTTGTATCTGTACGCCATCTATTTTTACCTTTAAACTGTATACATCATCTTTTAAGGCCTCAAAATCTGTTACGAGATGTTGATTGTTGAAGAAAAATAGTTTAAAGTGTTCCCTTTTCATATCTTCTAAAAATTATATCTTTCTTCTTTCTGAATTCTTTCAGTGACCGTACTCTAAAGGTATGGAATTTGGATTCTGTCTCTGACAACAATGAAGAAGTTCTAACTTTGAAAGCAAAAGCAGTTGTAGCCGCGCATGACAAGGATATTAACTGTTTGGCGGTAGCACCAAATGACAGTCTTGTTTGCAGTGGGTCTCAGGTTTGTAACATTGAGACATCTGATTAAAGCTTGGCATAAAAGAGCTGCAGCATATTTGCATCTTATTCTTGTATATTTTCTTAATCTTTCTTCCTTTCTTGTCATATTACTAGGATCGTACTGCTTGCATATGGAGACTTCCAGAGCTTGTATCAGTGGTTGCACTGAAAGGGCATAAAAGGGGGATATGGTCTGTGGAGTTTTCGCCAGTTGATCAATGTGTGATGACAGCTTCTGGAGATAAGACGATAAAAATTTGGGCAATATCTGATGGAACATGTTTGAAAACATTTGAAGGGCATCAATCTAGTGTTTTAAGAGCGTCATTTCTCAGCCATGGCACCCAGATTGTTTCTTGCGGTAAAATGACATTCTTGAAGCCATTGTAGCTTTATTTTAGTGTTGATTTCTCTGTTGCTCGTCGCCTGTTTTTGCTAAATAATAACCGTTTCTCCAGGTGCTGATTGTATGGTGAAGTTGTGGACAGTTAAGACCAATGAATGTATTGCGACTTATGACCAACATGAGGAAAAGGTGCTCAAATTTTATGTTAATTTATATCATTTTCTTGTAAAAGAGCATTACATTATCTCCACCCTCGAAGATCCAATTGTTCTGAGTTAATGAGCACAGTTAATTTGGTTGTTGAGCTCTGCTATTGTTGATATTTATACAACAATATTTGAGTGCATGACCAAAGATTCGATGAATGCTTTTCTTCAACTGTTATTTGAATTTGACACTTTCTTGACAACTGAGAAGCAAAGGTTGTGTCTGCCTGTTGATCGACAAGGTTGCTCTCCAGTTAAAATTACCCGCAGTTCTAGAATGATACTGAAATTTGAAAGAAGTAGAAGAATGGATGAGAAGCTCCGAGGAAACCTTAAGAAAGCTTGAGTATTCAGTTCTCAAATAGAGCTGTTTACGGACTTAGCATATTCTTGGATGCACTCTGCATGAAAATACTTCATTAGCTGCTGCATTCTTTTACCACATATTGTTAGGTCTTTAAATGTGATTGTAAATTCTCTCTGTTGAGAGTTCGTTGTCTATTTAACTGAACAAGTTTGCCTTTACTTCTAGTAAGCATCATCTTTACAATGATAGGTGAGCTAAGTCTGCTAGTTCAGTGGTTTATACACAGAATAGTTGTTGGCACTAGTTCATTTTGTTAATTCTAGTCAGTTGCTTCTCAGATTTTTGCCACACAGATGGGATTGGTAATATCTTGTTTTCTCCTCTTAACTTGCTCTCCAGATTTGGGCCCGGGCTGTTGGTAAGAAAACAGAAATGCTTGCAACTGGCGGTGGTGATGCAGTGATCAATTTGTGGCATGACTCAACAGCTTTAGATAAAGAGGAAGCTTTTCGTAAAGAAGTAAGTGATTATATCACCTTTTCTCTTGATATTCATTGAACAACATTGGTGGGTGTTTCGTTATGAAAAATAGTTCTGCCGTGGCATAATTTCTGCGGAAGAAATGAATTCTTTGTTAATGGGCAATCTTATGCCCCGGTGAGGTCCTAATGGCTTGATCACACTGGACTTTGTCTCCCAAATGTCTAGAGCTTTTCTTGAAGAATGCTGCTTTTGCTCTAGCTTTGTAATTGCTTCAAGGAGTACTTGCAGTTAATCTATCAGATTAACAATGCAAACCTTGTCACTTTTGGTCTGTCTTTCTAAATCTTTTGGGAGAATCTTGGAACTATTTCTGTGAACAATTCAGGATACCTATGGCTTTCATATCAGTAAAATAGAGATAGTTAACTGGGTGCTATGAGCTGTTTTTTCAAAAACAAGACCTGGTTTGTTTCTGATGTGGTTGTCTGAAAATTTATTACAGAACTTCATGTGATGATATCAATATGTTGCTTGTGCAGGAGGAAGGCGTTCTAAGGGGTCAAGAGCTAGAAAATGCTTTAATAGATGCCGACTACACAAGAGCAATTCAGATTGCATTTGAGCTTCGCAGGCCACATAAACTTCTAGAGTTATTTCGCGAACTCTGCAGGTGGGCTTGACTTATCCAGTTTTCCCCCGTTTTTCTTAGTGATGTCTCTATATGTTTGTTTCATTTTTGGTTATCATGGTGCAACTGCTATTTTAGCACGAATTTTATCTAACATCTAAGCTCTTGTCAGGAAGAACGATATGGATGATCAGATAGGAAAAGCTATAAAGGCTCTTGGTAAGGAAGAGCTTCAGTTGCTTTTGGAATATATCCGGGAATGGAACACGAAGCCAAAGTTTTGTCAAATTGCACAATATGTTCTTTCCCGGGCTTACAGTATTCTCCCAGCTACCGAGATTGTTGAGGTATGGTTGTGTTTTCCCCTTAAATACTAAGTAGAAAATTTGGTTATAAATTAGAAATAAAAAAGTGTTAAAATTCTTCGTAAGTTCATTGCTATTTTCCATACAAGCAAAGTCCACGTGGCCAGTAAAAAACTCCATAAATATTTCTCTGTTGCCTTGACAGGTATTCAAAATGTTGTTATATGCTATAATCTCTATCAACAAAAAGTGATTTCATATATTAGCTTGGTGTATTGGTTTTTTCAGTGCTTGAGTTTTTTTGTTTTTAGCAAGAACATCCATTTAGTTGATTGGCTGGCTGGTTGACGTTGATCTACATGCTTGATTAGACGTACATTTGACTTAACTCTATAATGCCATGATGTGCTCTAGGCACTGGTCGTAGCCATTTTGCTACTTGAAACTAGTTTTACTTACCTAATGTTTTCCTTAGAGATCTTACCTTTTTCCATCTCATTATTTAGGTACCGGGATTTAAAGAACTTCTTAATGGTCTTATTCCTTACACTCAGAGGCATTTCAATAGATTAGATAGATTAGTGAGAAGCCTATGCATTCTCCAGTATACTTCAGCTGCAATGTCAGTCATTCAGCCAGAAGGTAATGAGGGGAAATTGGAGGGCAAGGATGCCAAACTTCCTAATGCTGCAGATATCGACGAGTTAGGTGAGATTACCTCAACGGAGGAAGAGCAGCACCATAAAGAATTGGAAGAAAAAAATTCTTCAAAAAAGCGAAAAAACAAATCAAGACATTCTGCTAGTAAGAAAGTGAAGGGAGGTGACTAACACGTTTGATTCAGTGGTGTAAGCTGTTGTATTTTCCGAGTAGTTGAGCTAGTTCCTTCCCTATGTCGAGCTTGATGTTCCTGATCTTCATTCAAATGGGTTGCACATGCAAAGCGCGGGAGAAATATCCGTCATCTCTCTTCCTCTCCCTCCAATTTTTTTTATATAATAGTCTGTAGAATACATCAGTAATTTTTAACTACTGTAAAGATATTGTGTTGCAAAGGAAATTTTTGGAGAGTGGTAGTGTACACTAACCCCTTTGTATTTCAAGGCACTCATATTTATTGTTTACTTCAATTTTAATCTTGAGATGTTGGGTCTGAGTACTGCTATTGAAATATTTTTAGTAAGAAGCGCTTTTCCTTTTAATGTGTTTTACGGAACGCAACCATAATAGTAAATATTGACCATTGTATATATGACCATTGATATGATCAGGATTACTTACTCCATTCAAAGTGGTGTGGAGTAACTATTTTTCACTTCATGTAATTCAAAAATAATAATCATTGCCAAAACAATTTAAATGATCTTCTTTAATGTGTTTTTTTATAGGAAGCACTTAACAAGAAATTATAGGAAAAAGGGTATTTTTACCGCATATTGATTTTTTTTAAAAATAAATTCAGTAATTTTTTACGATATGTAAATTTGAATGTATCATCTCAAGTAAGTTCATTAGGAGTGTATGTATTAGAAGAAAAGACTAAAGTTTTGGTCTGCCTTCTTGTATATATTGGGAAAATTAGTAAACTAGTCATAATTTCTAATATAATTATTAAAAATGTCAATATGTTAATATTTTAGAAAATAAATTGTATCCTAATAAAATTAATTTTTTTCCTTTTATTTCTCAAATCAGGCCCACATTGTAACATTTTTTACTCCAACTATCCGGTAATTTTTTTTAAAAAACACCCACATTACCTATTACCTCTCTTTCTAGGTTTTACCACAAATCACTCCTTTCTCTCTCTTCCCTTTTTTCACCATTGTTATCTCCTTTGCTTGTTCAAGAAAATCAACTCTTTGGATTTCCTACATTTTGTTCAAAAAAATGTCACAATTAATTCAAAAGATTTTTCACCCATTGATAAAGGTAAATTCGAAGTCAACAAGTATTTTGTGAGACTTTTTGTGATTTTGTTTTCATATTCACTAAGTATTTTGAATTTCAGATTTTTCGTCTTTTAAACAATATTGTTTGATTTTTTTGTGAGTTTGTTTTCATATTCATCAAGTGTTTTGTGAGATTTTCCTCTTTTATATATTTTGAATCTTTCGTCTGTTAAACACTATTGTTCGATTTTTTTTGTAATTTTGTTTTCATATTTGATATTTAGTAGATTGTAGTAATCTACATTGGCATTCATATATCATATATTATTTGATTTTTTATACATTCATATTTAATAATATAGGGTTACTAACAAATTCAAATTTGGATTTGGTGAACAAAAAATTAGAAAAAAGGAATATAGCAGACGAAGAAGAAGAAGAAAGAGAGAGTCAGAGAAGAAGGTTGCAAAAATTGTATTCATATTAATTTTTGTTTGTCAATTGTTTTTCTTTTACTCAGCATTTGTATTTTATTAAAAACATTGTATTTCTTTTTTAGTTTATAGTCATTCCAATAGGTATGCCAAATGGATTTGTATTTATTAAGCATAGATGTATCCTATTTTTTCCAGAGTTAATTTGCATTTTTTTTAGAATATTGTATCCTTCCTCAAAATAGATTGTATTATTTCCGCTATGTTTGCTATTTTTTCCAAAATCTTGTATCCCTATTTCTTTCATAGTCAATTTGTATATTTTTTTTAAAATATTGTATCATTCCTCAACAGATTGTATTATTTCCACCTTGTATGTTATTTTTTTTCTTCACAATCTTGTATCCTTTCATAAATCATATTCATATGTAAATGATTAGATTATATAGGGATACAATCAATAATATTTTTGTATTATAAATAAAAGAAAAATATTTTTGGCAGTCATGTAATACAATTTTGATCACTGGAATACAATTTTTAGTTTTCACTATCAAAGTAAAATACTAATTTTAATTTGAATGGTAAAGTGAACATATAAAATGTGAAAATTATTGGTATACAATTATGATGAAAACATAATAAAAAAGAAACTGTTAATCCAATCGAATGAGAAAGGAGATTTCTTTGAAATTGTAACTGATGAGAATTTTAAGTGATGTGTTCCTTTTTTAAAAATATTCTCTTCCCTAATTTTCTCTTTTCTGTTATTAAATAATTGTATTCTTGCAAATCAAACAAATAAAAAATATATAAATCAAATACATAACAAACTAAAATATTGACATTTTAAATAAATATTGAAAGTGTGGCTAAGAGGTCCTATTAAATGTCAAAATATTGACATTTTGAAAATTTTCCCGTATATATTTGCTTTGTAAAAACACAAACACATTGAATTAAAGAAATTTTTTCCAAACTTCCTTTTCTTCTTTCAAAACTTAGAGGTACGTTTTATGGGTTTTTTCGATTTTTCGATTTAAATTCAGATCATCGATTTGGTACGATTTATCTGTTTTCTTTTGATACCCTTAGTCAAACATCCATTGACCATAAAGGTAGCATCTACAATAATTTCAATGTCTCATTTTTATTTTTATTTTTATTTTTTAATGTTGAGTCAATAGAATCTTCTTTTAAGTTTATGTGTAGTTTGAAGCAAACGACCTCTCAATATTTGAATGGTTGATATTGATGGCTATCCAGTAAATGTGGATCTCATTATGCATAAATTAATGTCCATGATCATGAATATTTTTTACTTTTTCTTTCGGAGTTGAATTTCGAAAAATATATAGATCTTGTCAACTTTCAAAATTCAAAAGATAATTAAACAGAGTTCCACGTCACTAAAAAAGACATTTGAATAAGGATATGTTTAATTAATAAAAACACCTTTTATTTTCTTTAGGAATGAGAATTTTCATAAGATGTGTATTTAAGCTAAAAATACCACTTATTATGAAATAAAGTGTGAGTGATTACTAAGGATAACTCACATTTATTCCAACTAAGGATAACACCATTTGTTCATATTCATTTGTACTTAATAATAAATAGTATAAAATATATATATAAAAAAATAAATTATTTCTTAATTTTTCTAATACGGATATAATGAACAAGCAAAATTAAACAGACAGAAATATTTACTACTCCACATTATTGACATATTCAAGAACTTACTAAAATTCCCCAAGGCAATGCCAGCTCGTTTTGAGAACAATAAATAGTGCCACAAAATTAAATAGGGCAGGCAACAATACTCAACTAACTTTCCATAGAAAGCTGGTATGTTCATTTTGACTATAATTTGTGCCCATCACATTTATAGTTTTGCGTGTGAACAGCAAGGACTTCATTTTTCAAAATTCAGCATTGGGTGAAGCAATTTTGATCCACAAATATAGTTAAAGGACCCCATTTTGTTCCCCCATTTCTCTGTGTATCTTTCTGTTTTCTGCTCATTGACAGTTAGCTAACCTATAAAAACTTGTTCAAATAATAGCCCCCACAAAAGTGAAACCATTTAATGCAAATTTAATAGTGGTTTATCAAACACCGTCTACATTTGAATTCGTGTTGAGAAGTCACACACTAAGGATAATAAAGGCGATTCTGTAACAAGGGAGACTTACTCAAACACGAGAACACTCTGTTAAGGATGAAAAAGTACTTTATCACTGTATTAGAATATTTGTTGGTTATCAAAGACTGTTTGGTATATAGGCTGTATCTAACTAACAACTTGTACAGTATTTGTTTGCCAACCATCTACTTAACCACACACTCTTTTAATGTTGTCCTTCCTACTTTTCTTCTTTAAATATCATTACTTTTTCTTTATTATCATACTTGCATACCTTGTGTTTGTTCTTTTGCCTAGCTGAACTTGAGAACTACTACTCCCATTTTTATTTTCAAAGGAGCAAAAGGGGTTGCTCAAATTCTTTTTATTTAGTTGATTAATTCTTTTGTTAGGTAGTCATGACTATTGCAGCAGACTTTTATGATGAGCAGGATTCAGTGTTTTGTTCAAAGAGAGTTTGTGTGATGGATGCTGCTGGTCAGCTAGGATCTGCAATCGTCCATCGGCTCTTGCTCAGAGGTTATACAGTCCACGCCGCTTTTCAAAACCATGGTTCGTCTCCAGACCCCATTTGTGGAATTACACTGTTATGTTAATCTGTTATAGCAAAGACTCTGACTTTTCGTGTTATTGTATTAAATTTACTATGAAGAATTACCTCCTACAATAGACATGGGAAATTGGGCAATGGGGTTTACTTAAAACACCCTCATAAAACAATTTCATGACCTATGTTGCTTGGACCCTTCAAAATTGTTGCCACACTCGTATTGGATTCTAAAAAAGATACCTTTTTTGGAGGATCTGACATCAGTTAGAACAACATAGTTAATGACTATTGAATTAGTTGTTTTTCTTGGTGGAGTTGAAACAACTGTGAGTGTTTGCTCATACTTGGTCTACCACATATTATTTTAAAGTTTGAAAAGACTATAAATTAAAGTAGAATAGGATACCACACAAAAAGGGTGTAGCCTTTTTCCAATTTAAGTTGATACCTTACTTTTTTTATTATTATTTATGGGATGAGCTGTGGATGGAGAGGTAGACACTCTACCCTCCGCAGACCCCACTTTATGGGTTCCGTTTGGTAAGTTGTTGTTTCTGTGTGATTGGTGAGAGAAACATAAACAAAGAAAGGGCTGTCAAAGTAGTTGAGGCTGGAGAGCAAACTATTTTCTTGGTCAATTTTTGTATTATCATTGTTATTGATTCATAATTGTATACTGATGATATTACTAACTGTAATATTTCTAATCTTTCATTTTGTAAACCTGTCAAGACCATCTGACCTATCGAAAGTTTATAAACTGAATCTTGAAATTAGAAATCTTACCCTGAAATCTTGATGGAACAGATGAAATGCAATGTTTTAAGAGGAAATATGGTTGTGGCAATGATGACAGCAAAAGCAAGAAGCTGATATGTTACCATGCTGACCCCTTGGATTATCATAGCATAGTAGATGCTCTCAAAGGCTGCTGTGGTCTGTTTTACTCGTTCGAGACCCCCTCTGACTATCCGACCTACGACGTGAGTTATCCCACAAACTACTCGATTGCCTTATATCATAATTGGAATAAAGTAAAATAGAACATGAACCTGTAAGATCCTAAGCAGTATGAGGAGCCAGAGCTCTGATCACGTGCTTGTGAAGAATGAGCCAGCCCTCATAGGCAGGTGGCTTGTTTTCGACACCTTGATTCTGGCTTCTCATTTTCATGTGTGGAATTTTCAAAATGAGGTTCTATACATTGAGGTCAATGTGTTAAGAGCTCATCCAATTAACTAGATCATTGGGTTATGTTGCAGGAATTGATGGGAGAAATGGAAGTCAGAGCAGCTCACAATGTGATGGAAGCCTGTGCACAAACAGACACCTTAAACAAGGTTGTTTTTACATCATCTGCAACAGCTGTGTTATGGGGTACAAGGAAGAGGGACCAACATGACTCTCCTGTTGCTTCCCATTCTCATTCCTATGTCGATGAAAGAGACTGGACCGACATCAACTTTTGCAAAAAGTACAAGGTAATTTACCTACTCAATCCTCCACAATTTGGCACTTTTGATGTTTACCAAACGCATGGATAAAGTTAAAAACTACTGCTTACTAGATACTCTCAAAGTCTAACATGAATTGGCATGGCAGTTATGGCACGGGCTATCAAAGACACAAGCGGAGAAAGCAGCATGGGCATTGGCAATGGACAGAGAAGTGAGCATGGTGTCCATAAATGGAGGGTTGTTAATTCATCCAGACCTCAATATAAGAGAACCTTACTTGAAGGGAGCAGCTGAAATGTATGAAGATGGTGTGTTTGTTGCAGTGGACCTCAAGTTCTTGGTAGATGCCCATATGTGTGTGTTTGAGGATGTTTCCTCCTACGGACGATACTTATGCTTCAACAGAGTCATAAACACCACTAAAGATGCTACCACACTAGCCAATATGCTTCTGCCTCCTTCAGCATCATCAGAAACACAAAGGTAAATTCTATTTTTCATTCATAGTAACCACCCTCGATCTTGTTCAACTTTGGACTTACCATTTATGTGTTAACTGCAGTTTGGAGGACGATACTGTATATGAGCAAAGGATTAGCAACAAGAAACTAAACAAACTGATGCTAGGATTTGATACTGGATTGGAAGTCCAAGTGAATTGATGCCATCACTGTGTATAAAGCATGGCTCGTACAGAACTAATCGAAGTATATTGTTTTGTTCCAAAGAGACGAGAGAAGAGCCCTGTCAAATTTTAGATAGATCTTGGAGATTGAAGACCTCATCATAAGTTTATTACAAATTCTTTGTTTCTTTTGTTGAAGAAATCTGTTACAAATTTCACTTACAAGAAAGTTGCATATAAAGAAAGCATAACAGAAATCTCAAATGACCAAACAAAAGCATTTTGCATAGAACCAAGCTTTGATATATGTAACAATAGCTAGTAGTACCTTTCACTTGCAAATTATTACAGAATGAAATCAATTGAGATTGGATTTTTTTATAATCTGGCCACACTTGTTATGTAAAATATATATGTTCCAAAAAATATTGAATCAAACGACATCATTAAGAGAGGTTTGATTGTATGAACAAATAAATGCATACATGGTATTTACAATATGATCTGCCCTTGCCCAGTATTATTAACTAAGCTCAAAGGCTAAATAAGCCCTTTTCGCCCTTCTCCAAAACTTCTCAATTTTACGAAATAAAAGATCAAAATTGAAAATAGAAGTTCATATGGATTTGTCATGTTTAAACCAAACATATGGTATATATTTACATTCATATATCCCATATTTAGTCCAATGAATCAAACATCTACTAATAAAAACTAATCCCATCATTCTTCAGTTCATATTGTAAATCCGAATAACTTGTGCTTCAACCAAACGACCCTTTAAAATATTACCGGTAATTTGCTCTATCATACCAGAATTTTGTTTACATTACACCATCCTCCTCCTATGTTTTACTATTCACTACTAAGGGAGCCCTTTCTCCATTTTACATTTTGACCCAGAATTGCTACACTTGATAGGATATTACACAACAAAGTAGTTACATACATCAACTTAGAACTTCTGAAGGAAAAACGAGGTTCAGAATCAAAACAATTTTATTAAAACACTCCCATCGCAACGATCAATGCCCATATGACTTTGCACGGACATGTCAGGCACTTAATGACATGGAAATAACTGAGGATAACTTGTATTTGCGTACTTTAGTTGAACCTTTTGGTTGAATTTTGATCTCAGTCCTGGAATGGACAGTGACTTCTTTCCAGTCAGAAGCTGAAGCCCCTTCACCACGATAATCTCGAAGACAGTAGAGTACTTGGAGCTTGGAATGAGCTGCAACTCCCAAAGCAACAAAAGATCTCTTAGATTCAAGGAAAATATGAACATAGTATCCGGTAGACATGTATAACCACCAATCACAAGGTTATGTTCAAGTACAATCAGGTAAATGCATTTGCCAACTACCATAGTTATTATTTTCCTTACCTACACCAAACATGCTTGTTTTCTGAATTGTCACTGTACTAACTTTGGATCTCCTGATGTTTCCCAATGCCCGAATATCTTCATTGTCCCCTTTGAACTCGAGAAACTCTCCAAGGACAAATTTATTACCTTTGAGCTCTAACCTGTATGTATCAGAATAATTTTAGTAAAATTTCCGAGTTGGTGACGCTTTCATATAAACTGCAACTCTGTAAGGATATGTGCAAATTTCTTCCATGAGAAGAGATGGAATGTCTACTAACTCATGTACATCTGCATTATTGTTTTCCCAGAAATAGCTTTGATCTCCTTGATACTCTCTCTCTTGCTCCCCCTCCCCCACCCCGGTACCAAAAAAGAAGAAGAAGAAGAAACACACATACACACACTCTTCAAACAAACACTTCTCTCGGGAATGGTGGGCTTTATTAGCCAACATTCTCTTGCTTGATATTATTCTTCCCTGTTTGTTCAAGATCTTACACTGCAGATAAATTAGTAAAGGACCAGAACACTTTCTTGTAGGTCCCGAACTTTAACTACATGAATTTTGACGTTCTAGCAGGAGGGTCAACGTCCTTGGTCATAACGAACAAACCGACTGTTTCTATTTAATTCAGGAAAAATTTAGTGTCATAACACAACATAAAGATGAATGCAATGCAACAGACCTGTCCCACATTGGAGCTGTGCTGAGTACAAGATTAAGCTTCTCGCGTATGGATTCCTGCACGTCCTTCTTCCCACCATGAAATGCACCTTTAATCCAACCAGAAAGCATGTTTGATTCGGGTTTTAGTTGTATCCACTGGTCATATGTTATGACCTCAGAGGGAAAAGAGTCCGAGTCAATGGTACTGCGACAAAGAAGTAATTAGCAATATTCACAAGATGCAAGTTTAATGATCACAAGAGAAACTTAACACTGGAATAACATAAAAGATCTCATTCAAAAGTTAATCTAAATAGTTTATATTTATTGTTTATTTTGTTTACATGGAGTAATTTCCATCAAGTGTTTATGTTTATTTTGATTGTTTGCTTATTTTGTTTAATTTCTAGAGTTCTATCAGTTCAGATTGAAGAGTGGCATCTTTAATAAACTCTCGTAGGCTTTTTCTTATCAAGAGTTATCAACTCTTTTTTAAAGAGTACATAACTATATTCTACGGTCAATACTCCTATTCGGATGAATTCACCTGTTTTACCTACGAAATAGAAGAGAGTACAAGAACCACATATATTTTCATTTTATAAAGGTAAGAGCAACCAATCGTCTATGATAACAGATACCTCATAGTTGCTCAGAAATCCAGAAAGAAAATAATATTCCTTTAATTGCATAAATGTGCTTTCTATCCCTTCCAAAGCTCGTCGGTTTCATTCTCGCCAAATAGTGATAAAATATCAATGGAACTCCTTCCCATGCTCTAGCTCTCACGGTTGATTCTATTGTTGAAAGTAAACATATTCCTTGTGGCACTTTTCTTGCTTCATGTTGAAAATTTTAAATTTTGATATCACAAGATACTTTTATTTCCGAGTAACAAGTAAAAGGAAAGTTATAACATGCAAACTAATATGTTACCATTATTAAACTACTACAGAGAACTATTTTTTCTCTTGACTTCAGGAAGAGTGTTTTTAAATCTTTTGTGATTATTTAATACTGAAAGGATTTCTAGAGAACAATAACATAACAGTATTTTGTACTCTTTACTTAACATGTGAACAATACTTTTATTGAGGTTTATTCTAACAGTTAGTTTTTTTTCCTGAATCGAGTGACTTATGCCCAAATGCCTCAAAATATGTTTACACTCTGCAGCAGATCGAGATGCCACGTCGCTCACATCGGATGGGTCCATTCTCTCAGTGAGCTACTTACTTTATAACATGATATCCCTAAAGATGTTCTGAATCTCACCAAGCTATTCAATGTTACACTAAGGCGTGAAAAAATGAGTGGACAAACAGTATCATGATTACCGCACACAACGAAGGGTAATATTAAAAGTTGTGAGGGCTGTAAAATTTATGAGCCATACAACTAAAATTTTGAGGCACTTCAAGGGTGATTGAGAACCAATTTGGATTTTTCCTATGAATATACAACAAAGGCTCTAATTTTGCTAAGTAGATCATCAAAATTTATAGGATATAGAGGAAGTATCTAGACACAAATAGAGCATCAAACAAATCCTTAGCGGATGTAGGAGAAAAAAGGAATTCATATTGAATATAAATACATTGTTGAGAATAAGAATGCCGGGCAAAGGAGCCGTCACAGATGTGAAAATAGTGATAGCAGACAATGTAGTAGTCTAGCCTTTGGATTCTCTCTCTCTGTAGGTTCAAACACTAAGATTGCTTAAAAAGGAGAGTCAAATTATCTCATGTTCTACCATGTAACGCTCTTCAATGGAATTTTAGCCTTAGCTGGTCAGTACCAAGAAGGCTAGTAATGTACCGCTCTCTGTATTGCCTCGGCCCCTTAAACACCTTCTCTATCTATCATTAGAAGTAGGGTTGGTGGCATACCTCACTCTAAACTATTGATCGCAAAGCTATCGCCTGGTTAACCAACCATAATATTTAGCTATGGAGTTGGGATGGATCTTTAATGCCTTAAGCAGCTAGGAACAACTAATTGCTTTCAGTTCAACTTATAAAATCTCATATCTCAAGAGTTCCCTTGGGAAAAAAAATGCTCCTCAAGCTTCAAATAACTTGACGAATTATTATCCAACACATGCTTAATCTCAACATTACTATGATATATAACCAGCAGATGATGAAAATGCATACCGGAAATTGGGGTTTGAACATACGACTTTGCAAGACAAATATCCTTCCGGGAGAGTAATGCCCCTTTGTTCAAGGTAGGATTCAAGAATAGGAACTAATTGTTTTGCTTCTGCTACCTGAAATATAGAAATTTATAATAACAATGCACAAAACTAAAATCTTGATATCAGAAGAAGAAAAGCAAATTCCACTAATCAATGATAAATAATAGAAGATGACAAGTTGTTTGATAAGATGAAAACGACCCCAACTTGATTGGTATTGAGGCATAGTTAAGCATAAGGTGGCATCTGAATGGAATTATTCACAATCGAACAATTTTGTACCTGTGATCTCCGGGCTTGGCTTGCATGTACCTTTACTTTATTTTATTTTATTTTATTTTATAAGTACGCCCTTGGGTGATATTCTCAACTAAAAATCGTAAAGGAGAATTTTGATGCAGAACATATGAAAATCTCGGTCCAGAACTTATTTGTTTGTAAGGTAAGTAAATTTTTTTAATGCTAGTGCCCAGTAGGCGCTGCAGAATCACCAATCAATCTCACTTCACAAATTTATGAGCACTTAATCTTGCATGCATCTTCAAACAAAGATGACCTTACTGTCCTAACAAGCAAGGAGCAAAAGTCAAGCTGTTTAACATACCTGTTGCAACTCATCTTCTTGAAAAAAAAAGGACTTCAAGGTACGTTCATGATTCCAAAAGCAACCTCTGACCCTATCTCGAAATAGATTCTTTCTACAGAGGGACTGCTTAAAGCCCACTATTGCACAAAGTTGAGTGCTCCTATTTTATGCTCCAGGAAAACTATACTACACTGACAACACTGACATATACTTCAAAGCATACATATCGACCCTGTCAGGAGGCATTCTTTGCTCAATTGACTAACAGACCAGAGTTGGTCGTATAAATTTTTTATATAACCGACAAATCCCAGGTGGGTCAGTCGGCCCAACCCAGTTGGTACACGTGTTTGTAACGGGAGAAATGGTTTTCTAACCCTTTGCAATTTTTATTTTTATTTTTTGTGTCATTTTTACAAGAGATCTTCATTCTTAATGAAAATCAATCCTTCCAGGGAGAAATGATCTACAGTAATGAAAATTCTCCATGAAGAAAAGAAACAACTGGATCTAGTTAGTGCTTTACCTTAAAGTCCTTACGCATAAACTCAAGGTGAATGGTGGACATAGCATCATCCCTTCTTGGGAAGACCATCACTGAAGGAATCCTAGACAGCTCATGTCAATACTACTAGTACAAACTAAAAAAGGCAATACTGGCATGTACAGAAGACCTAAAGAGAATGATCTCCCAAATGGGGGGTCATAGGTTCAAAACTCCTACATGCTCTCTCGGTCGACCTCATTGCACAGGGCTTGCCTAGTGCCATTTACCTCTTCACATTGGTTTGCAGGGGAAGGATTTACCCTGTGTGAACCCGAAGGATAGAGGTTGCGGATTTGTCAACCAAAAAAAAAGAAAAAAGAGAGACCTAAAGAGAATTATTATTGCATGGGCATAATCAAAAAAGGTTTATAATTGAGTGGCACCTAGCCATATTCACTTCGGAAATTCTTGCAAAAAGAACATGGCGGAGTTAGCATTCTAAGCAGTTGTGCAAGTAGCAAGAATTTAACAGAAACTATGAGATTTAAGGCAATGTTTGACCAGACAAATCATAGAAAAAGCCATGATAGACAGATAGAGAATTAAGTTTTACCATGTCAAGTAATCAATCAAGTATCAAGTTGTTTTAGCAACATCAGATCCAGTAACACCTAAAAAAGCAATAAGGACAGATTTGCAACTAACAGGATTTGGGAGACGCTCCGTCTTATGGCTTCCAGTACAAACCCATCTCCCGTCCTTATCAACAGATATAAACCCTGCTACATTCTTTACACAAACTATCACTGCTTCCCTGAAGAAAAAAAGAGACTAATTTATGCACTGGTTTTGTTTCCATCTAATCGAAGGAAACAAAATTCTTTAAATCACAGATATAGTTAAAACAGAAAAATATTTCCTTATGCTACCCTTATACAATGAAATGATATTGAACAAACAAACACAGAAGTTTGTGCTTTAGAATCATTTAAAGGGAGGAGGTGTAGAACCAGACGCTTTATCATGGAGGAAAGGTGTTAGCCAAAGGCATGGGGCATAAATCCCGTGTATCTTATTTTTAAACATAAAAGTATTCAATAGTTAATTAACTTAATTTTCTTTAAAGAAATGCATTAAAATTTTATAAATTCAAATGCAAAGATGTCACAAGATTGATTTTAACTGTCTAGGTACAACATATATGTACAACTACTCTTCAGCGCTAAACAAGTTGGGGTCGATTATATGAATAATAACATTTTAATAGAGCAAACACTCCCCTAAAGAAGAAAATATCACATAAGTTAAGAGTCATACAGCTCAGAATGAACAATCAGAGCTTAAAGCATAACTGGGTGTACTTGGGGCTTATGAGGCCGACTGTCCAAATCGTACAACCACACTCCTGTGTGTTAGTCCCATGACACTTTAGCCCCATGATTGTCCTGAGACGCTTAGAGGCTGAGGGAACTCCAATAAGATCCCAACCTAACCTTTATTGCTTGAGAATGCTAAAAGTTCTACTCATAGGTAAGGTCCAAAATTATGACAACAACCAAGGAATTAGGTAAAGTTTCTATGAGCAAATAACTAGCACAGATACACCTTATTCAATTAAGCATAAATGTAATTAATTGTGATGTGAGTTCAAGAGACGCACCTTCTAGTGACGAGAACTACATCAATACTCTGTCGAGAACCAGAGTCCTGGTCAGGAATTTGAAGCCCAACATGAGCCTTACCACCATAAAGCTTCTCAAGCCTAAATTGATACAAAACGATCATACGATCAAAAATTCAAAATCATCAATCAATAGATTGAAAATAGAAGCTCAAAAAGAGTGTAATACCTTTCGGCAACAGTAAATAGAGCATTGAAATCGGAGGATCCAACATCGATTACATCGTCATCGTAGAAGAAGTACTTAAGTACTACAACAACGGCGATGAAACAAAACAGCTCCACCACCATGCCGTCTCTCTGTCACCGTCACCGATTCCGATTATGATCAACTCCGGCCTCCGTTAACGAGTCGCTCTTTGGTTCGTAGAGAAAATGAAAATTGAGTGTACAGTTAAGATCCTTTACTTGCGACTCGGGTCACTGGTTTAGCGGTTTATGAATTGGGTTGGAGCTCCGAGAAATTTCGCGCTATTTTCTTTTCCCTTAATCACCAAGTTAAGATCAGCCACGGCCAAACTTAGGAGTTAGGGGTAGTTTGGTTACGAGAAAAGCGAGTGTTTGGCAATATTTTAATGTGAAATTTGAAACGAAAAAAATTATCTTGTGAAAAATGATGTTTGAAAATTGATCACGAATATAAACTGGAGTTATTTTTTACTTTTTGTGAGTAATTTGGAGTGAAAACTGAAAAAGATGAAAATACAGTTTCGTTGTTTTTCAATTCTTGAAAAGTGAAATTTTGAATTTCGAAATTTTATGGTCAAACGTATTTTCCAAAGTTCAACTCAAAAAAAAAAAATGAAAAGATTTCCATGGTCAAAATGTCTCCTAATAAATAATTCTAGATAAGTAATTATTTCTTTCGTATTTGATTAACAATATTATTTTGGTATAAACAATTAAATGTATTATATTTTTATACTGTATAAATATGTAATAACTTTGAAATTATAAATTTCTATAGTCATGGGCTAATTGCGTTGATTATAAGATTGATATTTAACCATCTAGGGATTGTTTGGTTATGAAATATGAGGTTAATGATTCCGTAAAGTAAAATGTGAGATTAGTTTATTTTATGTTTAGTTAAAATTTTGGTTTTGTTATAAGTAATTCTGAGATTATTTATGACATAATTTTGGTATAATCACATGTAATGTGGATAACAATATTGGAGTAGCTCTAATCCTAGGTTAAAACAACCAAATGGAGTAACAAAAATGACATTTTCCAAGCTTCTCTCAAAAAATTAGAAATTATTAAAATCTATAGTAAAACATGTTATATATACCCTGTACATCTCATTTTTAATCCAAGCATCAATTCACTAGTATTTTTTTTTTTCCTATCCGAGGTACGATTCCTACGTTAAAATTCAACTATTCTGAATTCACGTCAGCTATTATTTTTGTCTAATTTAATACTATATAATAAATAGTAAGAGGAATACGTGTATATACTTATACCTTATTGAACTTTTACGCGGCTAAGTTTTAAAGTTTGAGCAATGATGTAACATTAAAAATCGAGATAATTATGAAGAAAAATGATTTTTTTGAAGTCATTCGTTCCATAAGTATTTTCCCAAGAAGATCTAGCAACATAACACAATTAAAAGGGACATTTTCCGAAAAATACTTTCCTTCGTACCAAGCACAATTGCTCATTTTTGTGGCTAACTACAAGAGAAATTTCAGTTATACCACACGAGCAGCTCGAGTAACAATTGTGAAAATGACCATATAACTAAATGAACACTTGTAATGGATCATAAAACCGATCTCACTGAGTCGAGCACCTTGACTACTTGAGTAACAATAGTTCAAGAACACTAATGAATTCAACATCACAAAGTTAACTAGGATATAGACGATGGACGGAAGACGAATTCTAGACCATATCATAGTACACTTGGAAAAGCATCTCTTCGATCTCCTGATGGAAATCAGATGCTGAAAGTATAGAAAATGAACAAAGCTAAAAAGAATAATACAAAATAAAGGATATTAGCTCAACATGATGAAACCACATTGAGAAACTGAACCCCAGGAACTAATAAGAATGGAACACTACCGATGATACAATCATTTTTCTTATGTAAACATCTATTTCGGACAAACAAATAACCAAAGAAGAGAAAATAAAGCAAAGATTTTGAGCAAACACATTTAAGTCCAACATTTACTCTTGAATTTAGTATACCTCTCTACATGTCAGGCACAGGATAGGTGACAACCGGTGTATTACTTCTGGCTGCTGGTGCCCTTCTTCTTCAGTAGGCTTCCGAATTTATGAAGCAAAGGTTTCTTCTTCTTCTGACTTTGTGGCTTTGTAGGAGATGTGCCACCATTCTCAGGATTTTCCGCTGAAGGTAATCCGTTTACCTGGTCGTAGCTCTCTCCAGCCTCTGTCTTCGAATCTGATTCCTCCTCTTGTACTGTCTCTCTTTCAGGAGAGAAGTCTTTGTCGCCAATCTTGCAGCTCTCCCACATTTTAAACTCACCTTCTGCTGAATCATCGTCTTCCTTTTCTTTGTTGTTGTTTCCAGTCAGTTCTCCATTTGGCTTCTCAACTTCACCAAGGGTCTCAACAGCTTTATCATGCAAGGTGATGTTCACTACTTCAGATTTTACTTCAAGGGATTGCTCAGATTGATGAGGCGTAACTTCAATCTTAGGCTTCTCCTCCACTCTTCCTCCTCCATTTTGTTCGGAGAATTCCACCACCTTTGGAAGCATATCATAGTCTTTTTCACTTTCAGAAAGCTCACCATTTTCTTCAGATTCCTTTTTGGCCAAAGCTTCTTTGAGGGACTTGGACAACTCTTCAACTTTCTTTAAAGATTCAGCTTCTCTACTTCGAAGCTCCTCATTCTCCTGAAGAATATTCTGCACTTCATTTTCCTTGTCCATTAAAGACTCCTTCAACTTCATGCTCTCACCCTTTGCTTCACCCAGAACCTCCTTTAGATAGGTCACCTCAGATTCAGCTTCCTGTAGAGAATTCTTCAACTGAACTGCTTCCTCTTTGAAAGCAGCTTCTTGCTCAGCCTCTTTTAGCAGATTTACCAATCGGTTTATTTCCTTTTCCATTGAAGAATTCTCTTCTTCAGTTCTCTTTACACAATTCATCAGATGAAGCTCCTTGTCCTCCCACTCAGCCTTCAAAATCTGGTGATCATTCTTAGATTGTTCGACTGAAGTAGTGAGATCATCAATTTTCTCTTTTGCTTCATCAAGCAGGCTTTCATACTTTTCATTGGTTGCTTTCAGTACTAACTTCAAATCTTCTATTTGTGTTTCATAATGTTCCTGTTCAGCTTGGCTGGACAAAAACCTCTCTTTAGCTTCTCTTGCTTCTGAAGAAACTTCATGCAATGCTGATGCCAAACTCTCCATTGCCTTCTTACTTTTGTCTTCCTCCTCCCTGGAACTTTCCAACTCATTTATAAGTTTATTTTTTTCTTCCAACAGGGATTGAACACTTTCTGCTGCTAGTTTCTCTTGCTCGATTGCCTGAGTTTTCTCCTCCTTCACGGTTTCAAGCTCAGCAATAAGTGACTCAACCTTGTTTGACATTTCAGAAGCTTCTTCCCTGGCAACCTGAGCACGACGTTCTGATTCCTCAAGATCCCCTTTCTGTCTTGTCGTTGACATCTCAAGTAGGCCCACCTTCTCCTTGAGAGAAGCAATCTCAGCTTCTGCATCATGTAACAAATCATTACTTCCTTCCAGCTGTTTCATGATTGACTCCAGTGATTCAGACGCAGACCTCTCCAAATGACGGGCTTCCTTAGACTGTGCCTCCAATTCCTCAACCTTCTTCTGACACTCCTCCACTAGATTATGTGCATAAGATTCAGCCATCCTAGAAGCCTCCAGATCTACATTAAGTTGCTCCAGGAGAGCTTCTTTCTCCACCAATTTCTCTTCGTAACTTTTTGCCTCCTCGAGTTCTTCTGTCAGTGCCTCTACCTCAAGTTTCAGGTCTTCCAACAACTTATTCTTCTGACTATCTTCTTTTCTCAATGCCTCAATCTGAAGTTTCAGATTTTCCAACAACTTATTCTTCTCACCATCATCTTTTCTCAATACCTCATTTGCAAGTTTCAAATTTTCCAACAACATATTCGTCTCGACATCTCCTTTTCTCAGTGCCTCTTTCTCATGTTCCAGATTTTCCAACAACTTATTTTTCTCATCATCTTCTTTTCTCAGAGCCTCTTTCTCAAGTTTCAGATTTTCCAACAACTTATTCTTCTCACAGTCTTCTGTTCTCAGTGCCTCTATCTCAAGTTTCAGGTTTTCCATCAACTTATTCTTCTCATTATCTACTTCTCTCAGTGCTGCTATCTCATGGTTCAGATCTTCCACCAGTTTATTCTTCTCGCTAGAATCACTTTGATTCCTAGATTCAAGCAAAAATTTCAGTCTCACTAACTCGGTGGAGAGAATTTCCACCTTCTCTGCCTGAATTTCAGCAATCTTTGTGGCATCATCAGCATGGCTGAGTGCCTGATTTTTGGCATCAGAAGTCATGGATAATTCTTGCTTTATCCGTTGAAGTTCCTCTGTGGCGGTTAGGAGAGCAGCAACATCCAAAGCATGTTGGTTCTTCACGTCTTCGAGCTCCTTCTTCCATTCCTCTTCTTTCTTCTGAGATGCTTCAATGCCTGCTTGTTCCATCTCAACAGCACGGAACTTTTCAATTTCAGAGTTCTCTTCAGCTCGCTTTTGAGCCACCGTAGCTTCTCTCAGCTTCTCATTGGCTTCTTCAGCCATTTTCTGAGATTCCTTCACTTCTTCAAGTGCTTTCTCCTTCTCCTTCTCAGCTAAAGCTAATTTCTCCTTTGCCTTCTTAAGATCTTCATGAACAACATTCAATTCAGCTTGCAGCTCTGATGGTTTCAGGATCCGCATTGGCTTTTTCTGACAATAATTAAATCATGCAATGCTTCTGATCAGAAAGTGTAAGTTTTGAGACAAAACTATATAAATTAGATATCATTTTAGCCATTACTGTTAGAGAGTCTAAATAATTCACTCATCGTCACAACTGCTACTGCATTTATTCAAACCAATGGTGAATCAAAATTGACATTTTCACCTAATTAGACACATAGCACAACAAGACATTGCAACTTAAGTTGCATCCTATCATTCAACTCCATGCCTTTTTCCATCTCTAGATCCACCAACCCCGAAAAATATGCAGGCTAGACCAAGGATAAGTAGTCAAGGAATGAATTATGTCAAACTTACATCAGGTGGAGTACTGATTTTAGGAGACCGCCGTTCCACAGAAGGCTTGGAAGTTGCAGATCTTGGAGATTTCTCAACTGGAAGGCGTGAATTCTGCAATGGCGAGGTCGAATCAGCATCAGACTTTGATAATCCCCTGCTCAATTTGCTCACCCGGTCTCGAGGAGTTGCTGGTGTTGACTTATTAGGAGTATCCCCCAGAGTGGATCTGATATACAAGTTCAAATAAGCAACAATTAGGTAATTCTCAAAATGCAAGATTAGAAACAGAAACACACTATCCTTTTTTCATGAAATGCAAACAAATTGTGATGGATCCAAGCTAAAGTTGGAAACTTTATACCAAATTACATCAAAAAGTTGATTCTTTTTTAGTTTTTATATCAGCATTTATCATACAGTTGCAGTAAACGAGACAGCACAAAAATGGATTCCATCAAAAAATTAGGGCAAATAGGAGTACAAGTTTAGATCCAAAGATCAAGTCAAAAGTACATAAGAATCCTCAAAAGAATTATGATCCACCAAAACACAACATTACAAGCAAGCAAATCTAGGTACTATCCAAGTACAAAATGCACAAAATCATGAATAGGGTCATCAAAAAAAGAGAATGCCTTTCTAGGAAACAGAACAAAGCACCTCAAAATGAGTAACAAATGCAACTACAACACACAAACTAGGATCAAATGAAAATCTTGAAAATACCCAAATCAGATCCAGTGTCACTTACTTTGATTTGGTAGCCATGGTGTCGGTGGGAAGCAGATTCTTGCAGCAAACAAGAAACAAGTTCCAATTTCACAACTTAAGTAAACAAGAATGGTGCTTTATCAAGAAATGAGGATGTTTTGCTGCTATACTGCTGACATAGTCTTGGCTTAGAGAGAGAGAAAAGAGAGAGAAAAGAGAGAGAGAGACAGATAGAAGAAACAAAGAAATTTTGAGTCTCTATATCAAGAAAAGAGTAAAAATTCCAGTAGTAGTAATACCAGTACTAGTAGCTGGAGTAGTATATCAGTAGTAGAACTGATGGAAGGGAAGAATTTACAGAGAAAATCATTTGGGGTTGGTGTTCTTCTGTCTCCAGAGTGGCCACACCATTACATTAGTAGTAACACTACTTTGTCTATGTCTCTTTCTCTCTCACACACAAACACACAAACACACAAACACAAGGGGAGTAATGAGTATTACAAAGAAAACCCTTCGATGCCCTAAGCTTCCGTTACATATGTAATTTACAAAAGATTTTTTCGCTATTTAAATTTATGACATATTGATTACATGATAATAACTTAGAAACCCCCCTTCCGCTAAAAGGTAGCCTGATACATTAAGTTTCTAATACATATGAAATTTGAAAAAGATTCTTTTGTGATTCAAATTTATGACATCTTGATTACATGATAATAACTTAAGAAAACCCTCTTTGGCTAAAAGGTAGCCCGATACACTAAGCTTCTGTTATACATGGAGTTTGAAAAAGATTCTTTCGCGATTCAAATTTATGACATCTTAATTACCCCCTTCGGCTAAAAAGTAAACATGTACACTAAGCTTCTATTACACGTGAAATCTGAAATAGATTCTTTCGCAATTCAAATTTATGACATTTTAATTACATGATAATAACTTTATAAGTTACGTCCAAGCTTTCACCGAGTCAAAAAAAAAAAAAAAAAAAGGGAAAAAAGGTGTATGCTTTAGTAGGGTGTTGTACTAGCTAGGGATAACTTTTTTCAGAGGCAGATGAAGACCTGTGAATCCAAAAATCAACTTCTTACTGCTTTTTCAGCATAAAGATAAGGAAATGGGGACAAGGGTCCAACAAGGGGGTTGTTGTTCTTTCTTGTGTCTATTGTATAAAGCTGCACTTTCTTTTCTACAAAAATAGGAATTTGACAAAATTAAAGATTTCATTTCTTAACTAGTACTGATCTCTCTTCAACATTAGCTTATATTACATATTTACACTGACCTTTTTTTAAAAGGAAAATTAAATGACCAATAATTATTCATTTCATGACTTTTCATTATTTTTAAGAAATACTTTCTTTCATTTATTTTATTTATCTATTATACTAAACTTATATTTTCACTTTTATTTGTCCATTTTAATATTTATATTTTAATTTTATTATCAATTATTTATTCTTCAAATCATTTTTCAACACATAAGACCAAATAGTAATTAATATGGTTATTATAGTAAAATAAGCATGTTAATTACTTATTATTTTTTAAATGACGTGCAAAGTCAAAATATATTTTATGATAATATTTATTTTATTTATCTATTATACCAACATTATATTTTCACTTTTATTAATCCGTTTTAGCATATCAGGAGAAAAATATTTTTTTATATTTTAATT
This sequence comes from Solanum etuberosum, assembly GCA_029582245.1. Classification (NCBI taxonomy): domain Eukaryota; kingdom Viridiplantae; phylum Streptophyta; class Magnoliopsida; order Solanales; family Solanaceae; genus Solanum; species Solanum etuberosum. Next base: position 50,076 of record JAJONR010000025.1, read on the forward strand.
ATTTATTCTCTAGATCATTTTCAAAGTCCTAAGACCAAATAGTAATTAATATGGTTATTATGATAAAATACTCATATTAATTATTTTTTAAAATGGCGTCCAAAGTCCAAATATATTTTATCATAATATCCATGAGTATTAGTATTTCAAAAAGTAATTTGGAAAATGAATAGTTAATTTAAGAGGAAAATAGAGGGGAAAATATTTTTTTCTTAATATATTAAAATAAATAAAAATTTAAGTGGGTAGTTAAAAATGAATGGAGGCTGGAAGGAATATTTTAAGAAACTTGAAGTTTTGTAGTCACATAATAAATTATCTGACTTCTCAATTTTAAATAGTCAGAAGGAGAGTATACTTATTTTAGTAATTATTCTACAATAACTAAATAATACTGTACATTATTTTGTTGAAACTTTCTTTTCTTTTCTTTTTTTACTTTTTTTAATTAGGAGGAGGGGGAGGTCCACTGGTCCATTAATTAGGGATTTTATTTTTTTTGGATTAATCGACCCACTCATTTCACTTCTTTGATGATTCGACTTATTATCTCATAATTAAAGGTGAAAAGTGTTTATCATTTAAAAAAAAATTCCTCTCGTAATTAAAGGTGAAAAGTGTTTATCATTTAAAAAAAAAATTCCTCTCGTTTATTAAGAAGGTTGAAGGGCAATGAGCAAATTTAATTTTCTAATTTCTCATTCAAAATATTTGAATTTCAGAATATATCTACTTCCATATAAAAGAAAAAACTTGAAAGTAGTAAATTTCCTAAAATGGAAAGAAAATGAGAAGGAGGACAATGTGGATGATATTTGTTCACATGTAAATGGAATTAATCAAGATGGAGTAAAAGATTTGAAATTTATGAGTTCAGTATTTAAATTATTGAATTCTAAATTAATAATTTATACTTATAAAATTCAAATCAAAATATTAGGGTCAATCAAACTCATGTCTCGAAGACTAGCTTCGCTCCAAAAAAATTAGACAAAAGTCATGAAGAATATGATTAATTCATTTGCTATATTACACCGACAATGTCATTGTTTACTAAATATGAATAAATTCTCAAATTAAATTCGAATTTTTCGAGAGAAGATATTAACTTATCATAGGCACAATTAGAGATCTTAGCCATTTCAAGGCCTCCAATATACCTGAAAATTTAAATAAAATAGAAAACATTGCACTCTTAAAACTACATACGAATTTCGATAATCAAATAATTCATGAAAAATTAATTATTTTTTCGAATCTAATTTTCGTCCCAAAGTCTTTAAAAATATATACGAACAACTTAGAGGGGTTAAGCTTTTTACTAGTATTAATAACTCAAATTTTATGAAAGCTCGACCATTCAATTATATTATTTTAGTACTTCAACTAATTCAGATTCATATGATCATATCATGTAAGGTCTATTGAAGAAGCCAGTAACCATTTGAGTTAGGATTTTTGCAATAAGAAAAGTTAAAATATTAAAAGTATATATATGTATAGAAACACATATATACATTTTTATCTATTTATATAATATAATTTTCCGATAAATTAAAGAATGTAAACCAACATTTCATTGAATAAAGATAAACTCTATCACCGAAAATTGGATGAACTTTGTCATAATTTTTTTTTATTTTTAAAATTTAAATTCAAAATCTCTAATCAAGGATAACTCGATGTAACCCATAGGTGCAGATGAATGAAGTAGCTAGGTAGGAAATTGACAAGCAAACAAACAAGCAAATAAGATAAGTTAGTTACTACTAAGTAATAAGTAGTATATATGCTAGCAGGCAGAAGTCACTTCAAAATAAAATTGCAATTATTATTACGTTACCTTTAGCAATATATGCTAGCTGGGATATATTATATAGTTTTATATAATATAATATAATATGGACTATGACATTTAGGTAGGAAATTGAGTCCCTACATAGATCCATAAATTTTCTTGCCTCCTCTAGATCTCTTGCCTTAGCCACACATCTAATTAATTATAACAATTATTCCTTGTGTAGGGAGTAACTTATATTAATTAATGCTCGTTAAATAATTTTTATATTATCAGTAAATTATTATTATTATATTATTTAGTGCATTATTATGTTTAAATTACGCATTGTTTATGTAAATACTTTTTACAAGTTATTATAATTTAATTGGTTGTAGTAAGTTTTTGTTGTTGTTGTTGTTGTTTTGTTTCTAGAATTATATATCAAAATCAATTACAGTAAAACTTCATTAAATTAATACTCGGTTAATTAATAATCTCTCTAAGATAATAATTTTTTCTGGTTCCGACTTGGGCCAATGGAAAAGATCACTCATTTCGATAAGATAATAAGATAATATATTTTCAGAAGGTCCCTATATAAATATATGGTCCCATTAATATTATAAATTAATAATTCTTTAAAAGTACAAATATATCTAAGAAAATTTAGTGAAATATGATTTTATTATGTTCTGTTTTTTGTTAAAATTTTAATCTAGTTGAAGCTCATCTCTAACTTTTCTTATTGCATCCAAAAGTTTCGGTGTTGTCTTTTCTAATTGCACCATAAAATTGTGAAGAGTTCTAGATGCAAATGCTTCCTTACGTGTAACTGGTTCCAAGGGTATTGTAGCATTTTCAACTATATCATCAATATTGTTTTTCCAATGATATCCACAATTTGTGCCAAGCTCTGGACCTTTGAACATGTATCATTTCACTCATCCAATAGGTTATTACGTTCATTTTATTGTGGTAATCCAGATCATTAATTATGACCTCAAGTTCATGAATGACGTTTTCACAAGTGGGTTCTTTCAAATTCGTTGAGATTTCATTCCTGAACAATTTTTTCGGTGTCGAAACACTCTTTAAATTAATAAATATTAATTTTATCGATTAGATAATATATCTACAAAATAATAATATTTCATGGTCCCGCCTATATTAATTTAGAGAGGTTTTACTATACATAAAATCGATTTAAATTACTATAGACAATTACCTATTGTTATTCGTTTATCTTACGCTTTGTTTGGATGGTTGTTACGTAGTGTTGTTTCATAATGTATTGTATCATATTGTGTTGTACTGTATTGTTTTAATGAATATAGTGTTTGGATAGATTTATCGTTCTCCGTCGTTACATAATGTCACACTTTGATAATTTGAATGATAAATCTATAAGAAAAGTAGGGTACGGGGTAAAGCTACTATGAAAAGGTATGGTAAAAGATGAAATATAATTATTAAATAATAAATAAAGACAAAATAAGAAGAAAATATTAAGGTAACGACGCGATCACACTAAATCAGTCGTTACATAAAATGGGTCTTTTTGTTGTTATATAACGATGATTTAAACGATACAATAGAATTTAAGTAACAATCAAAATCAACATATTTAAACTAACAATACAATACAACGGGTAACAACCATCCAAACAAGGTGTTGTAGTCGGATGGCGTAAAGATGTATTGTTATTACATTGAAGTTAATTAAACTCAATAATCTTATGTTCTTATCTACGTCTATTGCAAAAATCAAAAGCAAATAAGCATGTACTCCCATTCGGTTAGAGGCGAATTCAAAATTTGAATTTTATGAGTTTAGATTCATAATTTTGTCATCTTAATCAAATATTTCAAAAAACATTTGAAAAATCTACTCTCAAAATCTATGGTCAAATCGGACCTAAATAATAAATTATCATTTGATGTATTTGATTAATTTACTAGTTTCTTTGTTAGGCTTATAATTTTGGTATACCATTTTCATTAATCTGGTTCTTTTCACTTGAAATATTACATGTCATAGTCAATTAGATAACTTATGTAATTATAGTTTATTATCAAGATGAGGATGTCATTAGTTATGAACTTACATTTCACCATATTAATCTATATAAGGAGATTTATATATATAGAACTAACTAGAAAGAGACCTGTATATATAGTTAGGAACAAATCATGAAAAGGGGTATTAATAATGATGATTAATGTAGGAGGAGTATTAATCAAGGAAATTAAAAGGGAGACAAGCTCAATAATTATCACTGAAATTTGTGTCTTATTAGTTTATCATTTTAATGATATTATAGAGGCCAACTAATTCATCATGTGCTAAAGGAGAATAACAATCTCGACATATAATCAAATCCCAACTTGGAAAAAGAAACCAAAATCCCTCTTCAATTATTTCCTATTTTGACCTTTATAAGCTGCGAAAGGTGGAGTCAGAATTTTTAAATTTATGGATTCTGAACTTACTGTTAAATTCATAGTCATCTAAATAAAGATTACTATCTTTCATTCCTGATTGTGGATAAATATATATAATTTTTATTAGATAAGGTATAAAAAATCCTTATAAATTATGATGAATTTGTCAGTTGCATACTTAAACTACGTGAGGGTCTTATTAACTCTTAAAACTTATTTTTTTTCTGTATTATTTTCACTCTTAAATTATGTGATGGTTCTATTAACCTATTAACTTAAATTGTCAAGATTGTATTGTTTTGTGTTTAACCTATTATATCTATTAATATGATGATGTTATTGTACAAATAAGTACACTTTGCATTGATTTTTGTATCTACTAAGCTGCATCACTTATTTTGATATCTATAATTTATTCTTGATATTTTGCACATGTATCATTTCCTTTATTTATGAAGATGTCATAGTTGTAAAGTTAGTATTTAATTTGCATATGTATCTCTATTTATTATTATTTACGTGTATAAAATTTTGTTGTTCTTGTTCATGTCATTGTATCAAAATTGTACTAAAACCACTTTCATAATTAGATCAAAATCTGCCAACAAAAACTGCGACAACAATAAAAATTGGATCAATAGTTGCATTTAGACAACAATTAAATATGAACCAAAATATTGTAGGAATTTGAATAATACAGAATTTTTTTATTTTTTTTAAAAAACGACTCTCACATAATTTAGAATGTAGCTAATACAACAAAATCAAATTCAGAAATATAATATAACCCTCGCATAATTTAAATATATAACTAACAATTTCATCGAAATTCAAAAATTCTTATGTCTTATCCCAATTTTCAATTGCAAAGACATTATTGAAGGTGGGATTTTATTGCCTATGCAAACATTAAGTAGAAAATTGATTTTTATGTTATGAAATTTAATAATGTTAAGTCCACAAACCCATACAAATTCTAAAATACATAAAGAAATTGAGCTACTGGGAAGTGTTCCTTAAGATTGACTTTGTGTTTTTTTTAATAGATTCCAAGCTAAGCGCAATGAAAGGGGAGATAAGTTTATCTAAACATTCTTCGTTGAAAAATTATATATATATATGTTAAATTCTTTTGATTTTTTTTGTATTTTTTATATATTGAATATAATAAAAATTGATTTTGACTCTGCAACTAAGTGTAATTAGTTAGAGTATTACAAAATTCCTTTTTTCCTATATCATGAACATATTAAATTAATTAAATATAAAAAAAATTAAAAAATAATTGTTTTGTCTATATCGAGAACACTCTATAATAAGTAAAAATAAAAATAGAAAGGAGTAGGAAAATTTTAATAATTAAAAGGAGAAGAAAACAAATGTGCAGAAGAAGATGAAACCGAAGCAGAAATGGATTTAGTAGAAGCACATGGCTTTGAACAGTATACATATTATATACGGAAAAGAGTAAAAAATATTCTTAAACGTAAAATTAAATAAAAATATCTTCTACTTATAGTTTGATTTAAATATACCCAAGTTATCAATATTTTGATCCAATAATATTTCTCACTTATAAATTATATTGAATATGATGTTGTAAATAGCATGACATGACAAATAGATATAATTTTTTTTAGTCAATAGCAATAATTGGGCAATGTGTTGTCCCAATAAAACCAAAAGTTAATTTGGTAATTTATTTTCATAAATTAGGTGAACATTCAAGAAATTAACTCAAAAATCCAAAATTGATGATGTGAAATGTTTTTTTTTTCCAGTTTTCCGCTCGATATTCAAAATCCATAGTAAAGCCCCAACTAAAACGAACTAGTTAATTAATACATTGAACAAACTTATAAAAATAACTTTTTAATGTTCCATAACACATGGGTGTGTACGAGAAATATGCTTAACTTTTAAAACGAGAGGCACATTATTTTGGTTTCCAGCCTTATTGATGTGTAACCCAATAAATAAAAATATGAATTAGAATATAGCATGTAAACTTGACTTATTAAATTAAGTCTCTCAACCCACCCACCCCCCTCCTTTTGAGTGCAAATGAAATATAATAATAATTATACTACAATATGCTATGATGTCGTTTTCTTTTGAGCCAAGAATCTATATGGTTTACGTATATTTTACTTTTCATGTATCTCACATTTGGAATTGCATTGAATATGTTATTGTTGTTATTGCTATGTTGTGATGTTGTGTTGCTAGAGATGTATTAAAAGATTTAAGTTAATAAAATGTCTGAATTCGAGATAGATAATTTATACTCTAAGTGAAAAATTTAGTTAAAATTAAAATTATTGAATTTTATCGAATCTGTAGTTTTACCAATAGATCCACCCATGGATGCCTATATGGGACAATTATTGAATGCCCACATGTAACATGCACTCCTAGTCCTACATATGTGATTTCTTTCGACTTTTAAGATTTTGGGCAAACAAAGAATACGTACATTATTATATATCCACTATTATACTAACATGCTCTCATATTTCAATTTTACTTTTTTTTTTTTTTTTTTCATATCTTAGATAATCATTTCAAGAGTGAAGAGTCAATTCACACTTTTTAAGTGTTGATAAAAGGTCTGTAATTTCTGCATCTTGGCTTCCTCCTCCATTTATGAATAAAAAAACTTCATCAAACAAAAGTTCATACATTTTTCATTTTTTTTTCTTGTCTAAAAATTATAGGTTACGTGAAATTAAAATAACCCACAAGGAGGTTGGTTGTGGAATACCTTTCGATCGTTTTACTATTCTTCTACTCCAATTTATGTAATGTGGTTTGTCGAACCTAGTAGCTTTGTCGTAGATCTTGTATTTGTATTTTAAATTCACTTAGTATATATAAATAATCTATTCAGAACTCAATAAGCTTCTGAAATCTCAACAATAACAACCACCATATACCTCTTGTAATGTACAAGTGGAGTTTGGAGAAGGTGAGTATGCAATCTCATCCCTACCTTTTGAAGGTATAGACTCTCTTCGATAAACCATTGGCTCAAGTAAGACATATTTTTAAAAATAAGTATGTAAGACAAATATAGTAGCGAAGAAGTCATGTTGAAAATAATGAAGAAGAGAACAATAACAATAACAAATAATACAATAATTGAAACAAAGGAAACAACATATAACACTAAAATAAAAATAAAAAAGATATTAAGAAGACAATAATAACAATACCGGAAAGACAACAAATAATGTCAGATTACCTAACCTTCAATTCTAATCTTCGACAGTAAATATTTCTAAAAAAACCTAATTCACGGACACAATTACCCGATATTTATATCAATAATACATAAAGAAATAGTTAAAATGTGGGCGAGCTAATCGAGACAATACCATAGTCAAATATAAAAATCTTAAAAGAGATTAGAGAGTCAACAATGAGTATAGTGACCATAATATTATAAAACTATAGAAGAAAAAGTAGTAAAGCTAAAACGTGGGGACAGACAAAGACAAGGTGTACCACGCCACAAATAGCCTTTCACTCTCTCAATTGGTGGGACGCATGTTATCTCTGCTGTCACCATTCAAAAATCTTTTATTTTATAAATAAATCATTTTGATCAATTTTTATTTTTATTGCTACAAGTGAATTGTCAACTTCAATTTTAATGAAAGAAGATGATAAGTAGACATGAATGTCCTTTTTAACTCAAAAGTTTGAAGCAAAATTCATGACTTGTCTAGTAAAGCTAAGAATGTTACCACCAAAGAAAGTGGTGCAGTAAATGAGACTTCTTCCCTTGACCTGAAGTCTGGAAAAATCCTAGGTACGGAGCTCTACCTAGCGCGAATCCAGATTAGTCTAGACTATGCGGGTATCGAATGTTGTGTGATACTAGTTGTTTCTTGCTTATCCAGCTAAGAAAGTTGGGACAATATAAAGTAGTAGTTGCTATTACTATAAACTATTTTGTTCAGTAGAATCTCTAAATGTGCTGGCTTATGCACCTGCTTTCAAATCAGATTCAGTTAACAATATAAAAAGTTGCAAAAAACTAGATCTATCAAGTTTATGTTTCTTCATTATAGTTGTCAACAACCTATTCTGGTAGCATTTTATCTCATAATAAGTATATTACATTTCTTTTGTCTGAAACCAACTTTATCACATCACAACTCACAAGTGGTGATTTCATTTGGCATCTTTGTTAAGCCAAGAAGATAACAATATGTAATTTAAAGGTTAAAGTTAGAACTATTACTATATCGTTCCGATTATCAGTAAGGCAGAGCATTACTTAATCCCCAGAAACGTCGAACATTATTTTACTGTATATAATTACAGAGACCATGTGGAGACTGTCCATTTCAGATCAAAGGGCAAAATTCTTTCAGGTACAGACACAGTTTCTAATTACAGAAAGGTTACATAACAATCTTCCTACTCATCATCATATGAAACATGGAAATTGGTGGTACAGCCACTTGCTTCAGGATCTTCTGCTCCGCAGCAATCATAAAACTTGGCAGCATAAGGAGGATCATCTGGTCCTAGTTCGTAATACCTACAAAGAGAAAATAAGGCAGCGACTTTCAACTAGCCAGCCATCCTTGAAAACTATCTTGCATGATATAAATTTAGAAATACCACTCCAAGAGAGTAAATAGATATGGAGGAAAACTGGAAAACCCGTACCATGTTTTCTAGAAGGAATCCAGCCAAGGACATACTAATACAAGAAAGTAAAGAGGTAGAATTTACAGGTTAACAGCTAATGTCATCTTTCCAGCATGAAAGTAAATACTATCCTCTGTTTCCTCAAACTATGATTTCCGTGTTATTTTTGCAATTAATACACTAAGTAAAACTGTTACCGGAGTATACTGCAGCCCAGGGGTAGATTACCAATCTCACAAGAGTAGACGGAAGCAGTAAGCCAACTTTATACGTTCCTGCACCAGTCTTTTTCCTTTTCCCATTTCCTACCTTCTTTTCCATTTTAAAATTTTAATGAGATTTGAACATTTGAAGCTGTTCTGAACTAGTTTGGGATTGAAGCGTAGTTGATTGATTGATCTGGATGGTGGACCTTGTTTTGAACAACTTATAAGGGGTCTAGGATTTGCTCGTAGTTCCCTTGCTGTTTTAAGCCAGGCCCAGCCAAAATTTCCTTTTAGCCTCCCTAGAAAAAGGAATGCCACTTTATCTAGTAAAACCTTCTTTCTTATAAATAATTAATAGGAGTTAGGAGTGCAAATGGACTGATCGAGTCAAAAATTGGAGGGGTTAAAATGGATAAAGTCAATGAGTGGTAATGACAAACCAGCTAAATTAGGTTGTTTGGATGAAGATGATTGGGGTCAATTTTGGGCTAAATAATGGGTCATAACTCATAACTATTACATCCAACTTAAACCATTTTGTCATTTGTTTGTCTTCTGTTTTGGTTTATAATAACTAGTTTAATTACCACAAATTAAAAAGTGGATGAAAGTGAAGAAACGTTTTCCTATTGTTTGACGAAGTATTCGGAGGGTCATTTTGAACTACCAAACTTTTAAATGAGTTGATTTGAGTTGTCCCTAAATTGGCCCAATTAATTATTTCCAATTCCACCTGCCCAAGTTTGGAGGGTTGGACGGGCTACACAAATTTATATGAGCAATGTTGACACTGTAAGAGTAATGGCGAGCCTATAAGCCTCTATCAAGTTATATAGCGGTGCATCAATCCTGTAGATCCAAAGCTTTACAGATGTTCTCATTTCTTATAAGAAGAAAATATCAGTAGGCTCTCTCAGTCTCACTGAATCTCTGTCTAAGTTCTCCGCTGAAAGAGAACAGCAGCTTAGAGCTGCACCTCTAGACGAAAAGCACCTTTTCACACACAAAATCATGTATGCACATTTATTTTTTCTTGTCAGTCGGGTGGAATTTCTCAAGAGGGAGTAAGAAGTAACGTGCAAAGTGCCAAAAATTAACAAGCAAGGATGTGAAAAGGAATTAAATTAAAAAATATCAGACAAGCATTTTCTTTTGTCTTTGTTCTTTACTGATGTAATACCCACACTAATTATGATCCAGAGTGAATCTATGAGGGCTTAAGATAAGTTGCTATGTCGCTTATTCTTCTTGTACCTAGCGGAGTGCCGCGTCAAGTAGTTAGCAGGGAAACTCATGTCACAAGAGTCATGTCTATGGACTTCAGCAGTTTCCAACTCTACAAGTGATATCATGGGTGCTCAAGTTTCTAAAATAAACAAAAAGGATCTTACTCCCTGAACATAAAAGGAAAATCTGCAGCAAAGACACAAACCTACACCTTCATTGAAGCATTCATAAGTAAACTTTTGTGCTCAACCCAACTTGCTGACAATCGTTACAAGTCTTATGCACATCAATGGGGGACTAATAACCCAGCATATTTTGGAAATAAACTGTATACAATTTCATTTAAAAACTGAGCGCACACATCAAATATTTAGGTTATTAGAGTCGTCCCTACTTCATTGGCTCTATAAATGTGATAATTTTGAAATCTAAGTTGCAATAACTTTCTCAGGTGAATTTTATAATGTGCACTGTTGTTCTAGACTTTGTTAACTGCAAGCATATAAACCAGTGGACATATGAGAAGCAGCAAACTAGTATGAAGCTGCCATCCTATGGTGTCCAGATGAGTCCTTCCCTAGCAATGTATATGAGTGTTTGCAGGGAACTTTGCAGTAGTCAATACTTAATGAGATGAAGAGATTGCTTTAACATGAGTTGATTGGTAGGGGATAGCAGCCACTAAGAAGATAAAACAGGGGGGATAGAAGCCACTAAGAAGATTAAAACGGGGGCACCTTGGAATTAGGATGAGTTGATTGGTTAAGGATAGCAGCCCCTTGGAAGATGGAAATTTCGGGCCTCTTCATCCTGAAGATATCATTACTCTTTGGCCACAAAATTACTGTTTCATAATGAAACTTCTTTTATACCGAGAAATCCTTGAGCCCCCATGGTTAGGAACTCGGTGGAAAACGGGACCGCCTGGCGCCCTCTATCCTTCTCCACTTAAGTAGCAGACTCTTAACGGAAAAACTTACTGAATCTCATTGCACTTACTATTTCACATCACTTTTCCTACGTTCTTTAACTCAATATAATGAAAAGCTTGTTTCTGTATACTATGTATGACGTGCAGAAAAGTTATGGTTGTCCCCTAAATAAAAACTTAAGGCCACATGATAGATATATATACCATGATTATCATAATTGACATTAGCTAAGTAGATGTTCAGACTCCTTCCAGGAGAGGAAAAGAAGAACATCTAGATGGCTGATAGTGATACCAGGTGTCAGGCAACATGAACTTCCAGTTAAAAGGAATAGTTGTACTTGAAGTAACTTAAAGTGATCTCTTGGGAATTTCTAAGTGAAATCCATTCCTATTCATTGTGAGCAGGTAGATGAAACTTAAGTACGTAAAGATTGGTATTGATCATGTCTTTTAAGTTCTAACAAAGATTTTCCAGCAGGACTCCCCGCAATAGTGGGAGGGGCATCAATTGAATTCAAGTATATTAGTGCAATGATCTTTATTACATTGGGTATGTTGTTGTTGTTGATCTTTATATGACACGGTGAAGACTAAGAAATATAAAAGGTAAGGTCATTGGATAGCAGATGTTTGATATGTATGACAATCAGATTTACAGAAGCTACATCCGTGCATTACTTGATGTCGACTCTTAATTCATTTAACATTGCAAAACACAAAGTATATGAAAAAATCTAATCATCTATAATCAATAGGTACTATTTTTCTACACCCCCTAAGAGATCTTCACTTCTTCTATATAAAATTTAAAACATTCCATGGCTAAATATTAGCAGTATCAAGATTCAATATCTTTGGCAATAAATCCTAGAGCAACTTAACTAAGGAGGTCCATTTACCTGGCTCATGTTATTTGGCACAAAATTTAGCTCAGTCATACAAAATGTATACCTTAGTACCTCACCATATAATAAAGGGCACTACAAACAAACCTATGAAAGTGATACATTTTCAAGACAGGGGTCAATGAAAATGGGGAAAACATGTTTTTCTTTCTGTTTGGTGCACTAGAGACTGCATTAATTTTGTGTTCCTATCAAAGAGTAGCCGGACAATGCTAGAGTTCTCTCTGGATCTCTAATACTCATGTTGCTCGGACTCTCTAAAATTGTTGCCGCGGCCGTGTCTGATTCTCCAAAATGCACTATTTTTGAAGAGTCCGAGCAACATAGCTAAAAAACAATCATAAATTACACCTATCATATCTAAAACAATTTAAACAAGCTAAGCATATCCCCAGTTGATAATGTTCTTAACAATGATACAACAAAAACTACTGGCATAGTCCAACTAAAGGCATGTCCAATTAGCACTTCACCATCATAAATAACCTCATGGCTTTGTCATACAATTGTGAAATCACAAAGCACACAAGCAGTTGCAGTAATAGCCCGTTGACACCCCTAATTTTTGTTAAAAAGACAAATTATTCCTCATTTGAATGAAATGGATCTGAATATATCAAAACAATTCACCACTATCCAGCAAAATTAATCAATTTATATAGCTACCGACTATCCTAATTAACAACACGCAACTAATATACGAAACTGATAAGATTTTGATCCGTGAAAGAAACGATTAGGCAGAATAACTAAAAAAAACAGACAAGTGATACCTTTTCTGATCGTCGTGACGGCGACAGACAAAGAAAGAAGGATGAAATCGACATGAATTTGAGTTGTTAGAAGCTGAATCGTATATCTGTTTGCATCTCTTGCATACTTTCTCTCTGCTCCGATTCCCTTCTGCTTCCACTCCCGCTGTTTTCCCTGCTTTTTCCGCCATGTCCCATTTATCGCGCACAATTCTGATCTAACCCAATTTATGCCTGGAATTTGGACTCTTTATTTGATTAAATATTAAGTTGTTAATTATAAGAAAAAATAACTTAATTAAATATAAAAATGTTCAAAAAATTTGTGTTGTAGTTCAGACAAAATTTAGAAATCAAAATTTTGCCAAGTTGATTGAGATAAAAGTACTTTTTTTTTAAAAAAAAAAAAAAACTAGACATAATTTTCTATGGGCCTGCTAGAGGGTCTATCCAATTGTATTGGGAAAATTACGTGGAAACAAAAAATTTCAGAATTAACAAAGATAATAGATATAATAAGGATTTATAGTTATAGTTTTGATAATTGTGATCCATAGTTATTAAGTATATACAAATGGAGGCTACGATTTGTATATTCTGCTTGTCCATTTGTATATTTCACTTGCGAATATATAAATAGGGTAAGCATATACAAATTATGTATTTATACATTTAGAAATTTTTTTGAACACCGTTGTAGCTTGCCAGTATACAAACAAGGTAATTTATTATGAATTTTTCATAATTTGTATACAAATACCTAGGGTTAGCATATACAAATTCCAGATTTATATACAATCAGGGATCGAATTATACAAATTTTGAATTTATACAATTAAAAAATCGAATAGCAAAATTTTGCGAAACTATAGTCATGGATTAAAAATAATCGAAACTATAGTTATATTACATAATATACTCTAGATGTTTGTCATTTCGCATAATTTTTCCTTTTATAAAATACTCTAGTATATATGTTAATTAATCAGTGAAACGATAATTTCAAAAACTACATATTTTATTTGAGTTTCGATTTGGATATGTTATAACTGAAGCGTGATTCACATGCACCAGGGATGCATTTGCATGCCTTGCTTGCCCCTCTCTCTCGTTCCCCTCCTTCTATGTATTTTATTTTAAAGTATTCGTGTTATACAATATCATGTATTTGTGTATCCAATATAAATTTATACAAGTGTATTCAAAAGAATGTGAAAGCATATATTTGGCTATATATGCATAAGTTTGTATCAATTTCTACAAGTGTGTATGTCTATCCAATATCAATTTTGAAAATATGTCTTTGACATATATGCATAAGCTTGTATCAATTTCTACGGATGTAGCTGTGCATCCAATATCAATCTCACAATTACCAACGTATTTGTAACCAATATTTATTTCATTTAGTGTATCTAATATCGATTTGATGTACCAAATGCATAAAACATGCATATGATATCAAATATGCACGAATACGTTCATCAAATGTACACTAATGTATCAAGCGTATCTATACGTAAATACATATTTTGAAGAAGAAGATACATTAGAAATAACCTAGATTCGCTGCAACAATATCCATATGGAATAACAATAACAATGTGATCCTCCTTGACTTACAACATCAAGTATTCAAATATGATTTTCAACTTAATCCTTCAAATCTTGACTTGCAATTGATTGGTAATACGATCAATCTTAATCGATCAACGCAACTATTGTTGAAGAAGGACAAGAAGATGTAAAAGGAGAGGTGAGAGGCGACCGAGAAAAAGGGAAATTAGAGAGAGGAAAGAATGAGAGTGAGTGTGAATGAGAAAGGATTATGCAATCCGCCGTCTTCTCTACTAACCCTTTTGAAGAATCAGTCTAATTTTAGTCGTGTTGTGAAAAAACGACCAATCAAATTTATATACACATCAAAATAAAAATTCTTAATAATTTGGTTGATGGACTATCTAGATTTTTATTTCATAGGTAATGTTTGATTCTCCCTCTTATAATTTTCTTCCTTATTTTTTTCTCATATTCTTGATATAATAAAATTTTAAAAAATAATATACTTATATCAATTATTAAATGAAGAAGATAAATATATAAATGATATTAATAAAATTGGGTAAATAAAATTAAACGATAGAAGAATTAAAAAAATAGAAGAAAAAAGGTTTTGGAAAGAAATAACGTAGGCTATAATAATAGTAATAAAAACTTTATCCCAAAAAAAAAAATACATATAATATCGTCGGCTAGGTAGTTGATGATAAAGTAGCGATACACTTCGACCCACGTTCACGGTGACCGGAGCCTGAGGCCCTCAGCGCACAGGCAAAGTTAAGCTCTTTGCTCCCTGCGAAGAAGACGGCGGACACCAGATTCCAACGGAGCTTCGTTTTTCATTGTAATCACCACATTTAACCCATAAATACCGTTTTTTCTATTCTTGATTTCATCCCAAAATAGTGACTCTTGAAAGAAAAAAAAAAGATGTCTTTTTCTGTTCTCTCCTTATCTTCTTCTTCATCTTCTACAGTTTCCAGAACTTTTCCTTCTTTTTTCTCTTCTGAAACTTCATCTCCGCCGTCTTCTCTACTAACCCTTTTGAAGAATCAGTCTAATTTCAGTCATGTTGTGTCAAGCTATAGAAATTTCGGTTCCAGTTCGTGTTCTTTCGTTTCTTCGGGTTGTTCTATGTCGGCTGCCGATTATGTGGTTCCGAGGGCTTTTTCGTCTTCCTTTGAATCTGAATTTTCCGCTTCTGGTAGAAATTCTGATGGGGAAAGCTCGGACATTGGGTCGGGTGAAAATGATGAACAAGGGGCTGAGACTGACGATGAAGACCAAGTGTTGATTGTTGATGAGGAAGATGTGGGTTATTCGAATTCTGATCTTCCTCAAAGATGGGATGTTTTGGGTCTTGGCCAAGCTATGGTAAATTCCCTTGCACCCCTTTTTCATTTTGTACTTATTGTTAGTAGGAATGTTTTAGAGGATGCCCAACTGTTAGAATGTACTCCCTCCGTTTTTAATTTGATTGTCTAGTTTTGAGTCAGCGCATCTTGTGGAATGTACCAGAATTGCCAAAAAAAAAGTAAAGAACCATTCTTTTTGAAATGGACTCAAAAGAAATGTAAGACGAATAATGGAGGGAGTGTGTTGTTTTTATACTTATACATGAAATGGAACAGTTCTGTAATCCCTTTATGACAAACAGTGAATGATGGGGATATTGATTAATCCCATATTAAGGTGTTCTTACATTGTAGGGGAGAATCCGGAAAACAAGTTTGTATATAAGTTCCTATGGATCTTTTTAGGATGTTGAAGGATTGCTGTGCTTTTTACTCCCTTATAGATAATGTTTTGCTTTCACTTAGTTGTTGAAATACCTTAAAGCTATATTTAGATGTATTTCTAATACAGAATAAGTGAGATTTATGTATAATCCTTTTGTCGTCTTATCTTATGTTTTTCCAAATCTTCTCTTTCATGAATTACATTATGGAAGGATGCATGATGCTGCCCTATCTGACATTAACTTTCCTGTTTTGCTTTATTTGGTTTGTCATTGCAACAACCGAAGTTTCACATTGTTTAGACAATAGACAGATATTTCTTTGTTATAGTACTAGCTTCTTTCATGTGGTGATATTTTTTGGTGATTATGCAGGTTGATTTTTCTGGAATGGTTGACAATGAGTTTCTGGAAAGGCTTGGATTAGAGAAGGGTACCAGAAAGGTCGTCAATCATGAGGAAAGGGGTAAAGTTCTGAGTGCGATGGACGGATGCAGTTACAAGGCCGCTGCGGGTGGATCACTTTCTAATAGTCTGGTTGCCTTGGCCAGGCTTGGTGGTCAGTCAATAGCTGGTCCTGCTCTGAATGTAGCTTTGGCTGGTAGTATTGGAAGTGATCCGTTGGGTGGATTTTACAGGTAAAGTTCAACTCTTTTAGGCTTATCCCATTCTTTGTTTTTTGGGGGTGGGGGGGATTGATATTGTGAAGTCTTCCCCTCGAACTTTTCCTACTTCTACTCCATTGGTGTATGGAACACTCAATTGTATGATTGGAAGCAGAGGACCCTTGCCACTAGGCTGATTCCCACTAGTCAAATATCTCCCCACTCCCACTCTTTTTTTTCCATGTGTCATTGTGAAGGTGCTGCAGTCTTCGAGTGGGGGGGTAGGATCACTGCAAAAACTCTCACTAGAAGTTGTACATGGCTCTCTGAGATTTCACCAGCTGACGGGAGAACAGAGTCTTTTGGTATTATGCATCCTAGATTTTTGAATGAATGTCCACTCTCATGATTTATATATGAAAAATATTAAAACCTTCCAACATATTAATGGGGAGCTTGAGAGAGTTTGTTGTATACTGTCCAATGATTGGTTTTAATCCTAGTGCGTCAATTAGACTGACCACTGACAGGAGCTGTATCACTTTGTGTATAGATCCAAACTTCGACGAGCAAATGTGAATTTTTTATCAGCACCAGTGAACGATGGGACTACAGGAACTGTGATAGTCCTTACAACTTCGGATGCTCAGCGAACAATGCTAGCATACCAGGTCAGTAAATGTTCTGTAGTAACTCACGCTTATCCTTTTATGGATGGAAATGATAGCTAGCTTGGTGCTGAGTGTGAGTGGATTAGAGTAACCCTATCCCAGACATAATTGTAGACCTTATAGCATACGAGCCAGAGTTCCAAACCTGTCACCCTATCACCATCTATGGATATCTACTTGCAGTATGCTCACTTGGTTCCTTGAGATGATGATCCATGGTTTAAGGGAAATAGTTCTTGATCAATTCACCCATTGTACCTTTTTTTTTTTGACCTGTAATGACTTTACCTCAGAAGAACCTTAAACATTACTACTTTGGCTGATACTATGTTATGTAAGTAGACCACTTTAAGCAATGGTTTAACAAGCCTTTTGCCTGGCTCTGAGCTAGTGTACACATTTTATGAAAAGAAGCAAACTAGAGGAGCCAGAAAAAGGTGTGATATTCTCTTCTAATGGAGAAGAAAAGATAAACTGAATAGAAAATTCCCTCTTCTCGTGGTCTTCTCCTTGGTGGGATAAATAGTGGGTTATTGTGGCTCAGCAAAGACTTGTATGCAATATGCATTGTTCTCTTACTGCAAGTCAGCGAAGACGTTCTGTTTTAGCTGCCTTTTCTTTTGCCATGATACGGTGTTATGAGCCTAATATGAACAAGATAGAGTTCATAGGCCTTATCTCGGACTCTTTAAGAATGTTGACGAGTGTGTGTCGTATACTCCAAAAGTAATGCATTTTGGAATCTGATACGGGTGCAGTAACAATTTTGGAGAGCCCGAGCAACATACGATAGAACATCTCTTTTTAATCGTACCTGAGAAATTTATGTTAACAGTAAGAAACACACCTCTTTCCGCAAGGACAAAAACCCTTGGTCACTGATACAAATTGCATCAATGCTTTATTTTGCTTTCCACATCTTCTTTTGGTGAGTGTCCCTTCTGCAGCATGTCTTTTTAACTGCTTTTCTCTGCTCCTGTTGTGACATCAGGGTACTTCATCAAGGATAAACTATGACCCATGCTTGGCGGAGGCAATTACTAAAACAAATATATTGGTTGTGGAAGGATACTTGTTTGAACTTCCTGATACAGTCCGAACAATTTCGAAAGTCTGCGAGGAAGCCCGCAAGAATGGAGCATTAGTTGCCATCACAGCATCAGATGTGTCCTGCATTGAGAGACATTATGATGATTATTGGTATAACCTTATTTTCCATCTTGCTTCTGCATAATAAAGCTGAAAATGCCCCCCACCCCCTCTAACAAAAGGGGAAAAAACCCACTCTAATAAAGCAAAAGTAGAAAGAAAGAGAAAAGCTCGGATGACTAGTTTAACTTGGTCTTTGGCGTTCGGATCCTCGTTTGAACAGAACTATTTTGATCAGGCTAAAGTCTACTAGCAGCTAGCAGTACACTGAAATTGTCATAAACACTAAACCAAAATTTGTTGCTTAGACATGTACAAAATGAACATGAATTTGTTTCTTTTACTATTACAGTGTTATTTATCCTTACTATTTTCCACATTTTTCGTCCAGGGAAATCATGGCAAATTATGCAGATATAGTATTTGCGAACAGCGAAGAAGCAAAAGCTTTCTGTCATTTTTCATCAAATGAAAGTCCCCTTTCTGCTACAAAGTACCTGAGCCATTTCGTCCCTTTAGTTTCCGTCACAGATGGGCCAAAAGGTTCTTACATTGGTGTGAAAGGGGAAGCTATCTATATTCCTCCGTCACCATGCACGCCCGTGGATACCTGTGGCGCAGGGGATGCTTACGCATCAGGTATTTTGTATGGAATATTGAGGGGTGTGTCTGATTTGAAAAACATGGGTTCCATAGCGTCCAAGGTTGCATCTGTAGTTGTAGGACAACAAGGTACTAGGCTTAGGGTACACGACGCTATTGGGTTGGCGGAGTCATTTTCCGTCCACTGCAGAAACTCAACATTTTGGTCAGACATAGGTTCCGATCAGATCTCCAGCTTGTAATACTCGGAAGGTTAGCGAAGTCTTGATGTTCTAAGTTACCCGGTACGTGTGTTGGCGGGAGGTAGTAGAGTTCCAGTCAAGATGCACGCAAGCTGGCATGAACATCATTTTAGTTGTTATAGCATTAGTTCCTTTCTCACATTCATTGATGTTGAGTTGTGTACATTGACATTCATTGTAATTATTCACGTAATTGGTTTTAATGGATTCAACAAACGATCTAAGGACATTGAATTTGCTTCTTTTTACATAAATTTCAAAAGGTTTTGATGTATATTGGGGAAAGCTCGAAATCTAGATTTAGATACTATTTTAGTGGATTATTTTCTATAATTTGGTGATCATAGAAGTTATTCACCTTCAAGCATAAAATAGGATTATAACTAGAAAAAAAACACAAAATGTACAAATAAATAGAAAATGATACTTATATCGTTAATCGAAAATTTCTAATTTTGGACATGGAGTTGTCTCTTATAGGTAGTGTTTTAGCTTTTATGTGAGTTTAGATTAGTTGAGTTTTAAATTAATGTGCATAAATAAAGAAATAGAAAAAGAGTGAGTACTAGGTGTAATGATACTTTCATCGTTAATCAGAAATTTTGAATTTGAGTTTTGAAAATGAAGACAAATATACAAGTTTAAGTGTCTACTTGTGCATATCCAAAGATGAAGGGTATAAATCTGAAATGGAGCCAAGTTAAGGGGCACATTTATATATCATGCCTTTAACTTTTAAGTGAGACTTTGGACGCGGATTTAGATTAGTTGAATTTCAAAATGATTGTGCATAAATAACGAAATAGAAAAAAGAGTGATGACTTACTATCACTAGGCAGTAATATCATCTTTAATGAAAGATTTTGAGTTTTGGAAATAGAGTCCTCTTGAAGCGAATTTGAATTAGTCGAGTTTTAATATGAATATTAAGCACCAAATTATAATTAAAAAAAAAAAAAATAGTGAGGGAGAACATTGTAATTCTTTCAACTATAGGGGAAACTTATGTAAATAAGAAAAATAAATATGACGAAGAGCTTTCATACTAATTAATAATTGTTCAAAAATTCTTATTCGGACCGGAAAACACAACAACTGAAGTGAAACGGTGGAGAAAACTATATTTTCTGAGTGATAATAACAACATTGCTCTTCGAGGAGATTAAGGATTTACCAATTATATGGCGAGTTCGA
This sequence comes from Solanum etuberosum, assembly GCA_029582245.1. NCBI lineage: Eukaryota > Viridiplantae > Streptophyta > Magnoliopsida > Solanales > Solanaceae > Solanum > Solanum etuberosum. Next base: position 70,749 of record JAJONR010000025.1, read on the forward strand.
TCTCTATTTAGTTTGAGATTTTTCCTGATCTGAAGTTGCTTCAACTATTTATTTCCCTTAACGGGTATTTTTTTGGATTTTACTAGTCTTTCCTTTGTGGATTTGCTTTCTTGATTTGCTGGTTGATTTTTGGGTTTTGCCCTTTTTCCTTTTGAGTAATTGGAATTAGGTTGAAAAGTGGAATTCTACTGAAGATGTTCTTTCATTTGAACATGTATTATGATGGGTTTAGAGTTTAATTAAGTTTAAAGATTGAATTTTTAATGTTATCCTGCCTTGTTTTCAAGCAAAAAAGTTCCTACTTTTAAGTGTTTATTCTTGTCTTGATCTTTTAGTTTTGTTTTTTTAGTTGGGAGAGTTAAATCTTGTTGCTCGTGATCTGGGGTTGCTTGTTTTTGTATGTTGAATCACTCTACAGTATATTTGTTTTGGTGGTTTTGAGAATATTTGTCTAGGAGCGTTGGTTCTTCATGGATTTCATGGGAGAAGTCAGTTTTGCTGGAGGGAGTGATGTTAGTGGCTTTGACAATTGGGGTTCTGGTTTTCCATCAGGAAGTTTGGGCTACTGAGGATGATTATAGAGCCTGGAATACTGGGCTCTCGTCCGAGACCCCTTCGAATTCGAATCAGGATGGTAGACATTCCCAAAACCGACCCGAGAGTGAGCCTCCACACAAGAAATCGCGGAACTTGCAGGGGGTAGATTCAGTTAATAATCGCGCTAAAGCAATTGGAAAGATGTTCTTCAAAACTAAATTGTGTTGCAAGTTCCGTGCTGGGGTATGCCCTTATATTACTAATTGTAACTTTGCTCATGGAATGGAGGAGCTGCGCAAGCCGCCTCCTAATTGGCAAGATATAGTGGCTGCACATGAAAGTGAGCCTGGTGGAGGAGTGATGCTGGAACCAAGAGAAGAACATCAGATACCAACTGCTAGTTCTCCTGAGCTGCGTGCGGAGTCCCAAAGGTCCTATAAAGGGAGGCATTGCAAGAAGTTTTATACGGAAGAAGGATGTCCTTATGGAGATACTTGCACTTTCCTTCACGATGAACAATATCGAGCTAGAGAGAGTGTTGCAATAAGTGTGACTCCCACTGTAGGTGGATTCGGTAATAATGCTGCTGGAGCAAACCTGAAGCCTTCAAACTGGAAAACAAGAATTTGTAATAAGTGGGAAACCACTGGTTATTGCCCTTTCGGCAGCAAGTGTCATTTTGCACATGGAGCAGCAGGTATGAATGTGGTTTTTGCTTATTGTTTTTGGTATAGGAGATGTGATTTTACTGTTTGTAGTGAGTGTTCTAGCTTGTGCTTTTTATATCTATTTTTCACTGCATATATATACTTGGTTAAATTTTGTTTAGGGTAATAATGTGCATCACACTATATGAGTGTCATAGACATACGAATGTTAAGATGGAGGTGCTTTGTACAAGATCAGAAATAATCACATCCGACAAAAGGTACATGTAGTACATATAGATTATAAATCGAGGGATGACTGTTCTTGATTTATTGAAATATAAAAATATGAGAGAAAATCGGTTGGCATGGTTTAGTCACTGTTCTATGTAGACCTTCAAATGCATCGATCAGGTGTAACATTACACTATGATGATTGTAGGTGTTAAAAGAGGATAAAGGTCTATCTTTACCCATAAACAAAAGGTGGGCAAAGATCTATACTCGCATGGAGAGAAGTTGTCTAAAGAAACCTACAGTACTTCGTAAATTGTTTCCATTCTGATTTAATGAAGGACATAGCAATTAGCACACCAGAAGTGATATATGAAATATCCAGGCAGGCGATACCATCTATTTGAAATTATGGATTAACACTTTAAGTCATGCTGGTATATTTACATTAGGTTCAGCTTTTGCTGAGAAATTTTATTTGGTTTGTTTAGAGATTTGTATGTCAGTCTAGCAAACAAATGTGAGATTAGAGAATCTTCAGTTTTAGATAATTCTTAATTTGTCATAAAAATCGCGCTCTGCAACCTAGGAAAAGATCCACCTCCAACTATGTGACATTAACTGAATGAAAAATATGAATGTTTTGCTATGGAGAGAGCAAAGAAGCGCTGGGGGGGTGGAAGGAGATATGAAAGGCACACAGCAAAACTGACTCTAATTTGATGTGGATGCTTAGCATGCCACCAGAGAGATCTTTTTGTGTACATCACTGGTCTTTCTGGGGAAAACTGAAAAACAAATAACTGAGTTTTAATCACAAATGTAAGTAGACAAATCATCAATTTAGTTAACAAATAGATGTGTGTGATAGACGTGAATACATTACTAGCCAGTTGGGATTAAGACTTTGTCATGCTGGTACGTTACATTATGCCCAGTAATTTTTAGTTTGTTTAGTGATTTGTATGTAAGTGCATGGTTAAGCAGGGGCAGACCCAATAAATTAGATCTCAATTTAAAACAAAAAAGGTACTGTAATCAGTTGAATATATATGGTGTCAAAGTTTCATACTGAAGCTAGTATAGTTGTGCTATGTGTAATAGGGAGAGGACAGAGGTATGCCATTATAAATCAATCTGTCATTGGTAAGTGCTGAAGGAATCATATGAGTTATGAAGCACGGGGAAGCAATCGAATGTTTACTTGACTCTGTATACTTGAAACTGTCTTTGATTTTAGTATAGGGAGACCTGTATAAACTAATCGTTTATAGTCGGAAATTCTGCATCAATGCAACCTTACATCACCAGAGCATAATTTATTTCTCAAAATTATTTGGATTTTCAACTTCATATTCATTTCTAAAAATGTCCTCGATATTCCACTCACCCTATCGATTTGTTTTTCCCTAATTCTATTTGTATGTTTGATCTGGTGCTAATATCAGCTATCTATCTGGCAGAATTGCACAAATATGGGGGAGGACTTGTGGATATGGAGGGCACAGATTCTCTATCGACTCCTCCAGACTTAAAGCAGGGTGGGGGTACTTTTAAAACAGCAGAAAGTACGGTACCCTCGACCATTTCAGCACCTCATACAGATGTTTACCATTTGGGGCCGGGCGTTCAAGTGCAAAGGCCCTCTGGCATTGTCCAGAGGACTGGCCAAAGGGTCATTCAGAAATGGAAAGGGCCAGAAAAGATTAGTAAGATATATGGTGACTGGATTGATGACATCGAGTGAAAGAAGTCGTGTTTGCTGACTATTATCCGTATATAAAGATAATCTTGTTATCGAGGCAGGTATATATAGGCATCAAAAGGTATTTGAGTTCTTTTATATTGCTTTGAACTGCAATGCAGGCACACCCAATGTTGTTTTCGAGCTACAAATAAAATAGCTGCTTGTAAGCATGTGTTGCTCTTATGTATTCTACCATCCTTGTTTGGAAGAAAAGGAGCGAAAATGTGAAAATCTTTGTTGTAGTCCAGCCTCTTGAATTTAATTATGTGATATGCATTGCCTAGTGAAAGAATCTGTATAATGCAAGTGTAGAAGTGATGAGGCAAATCTTGTCCAATGCTCCAAGATAATCTGTACCTGTATAGTTTTCCCCTTTTCAGATTGCAGTAACGTGGTTCAGTCCTTCCTCGGATTTTGTGCATATCGGGAGCTTTAGTGCACTAGACTATCCTTTTAGTTTATGGTAGTATTTGGATCATTTTGCATCCATTTCGAGTAATTCAATGGAAGTATCTATTACAACAAGCACAAGTGCATGGTAAATCTATCTACCAAGAAATGAACAGGAGTTTATATCGTTCGTTTGGTAGGAGGAATGAGGGATATTGATAGTTCATTCTACATTTGTTTAAATTATGGTATAACAATCATGGAATAACTTGTTCCCAAATTAAACGAGCTTTTTTAGTGTTGTAACTTTAATTTAAAATCTGGGATTCCAACATATACTTGTATGATTCAATCATTTATTAGTCCTACTATTCTCAAATACTGAACTTCGTATATGTAACTAATCATGTGCGGTGGTGTTTGACTGAATAAACGATTTTAAAAATGAGAAATACTTCTGAAAATTTTGATCTAAAACATAAATATTGGTACAAATATAAATCATCTCATTAATAATTAAATTGAACTATTTTTAAATATAGAAATAAATTATATTTTTACAAATTAGAAAAAAATATTATAATTACTCGGTATTTTAAATCAGTTATCATGTTTCGCTTCTTGTCGTAATCAAACGGTGCCTTGAAGATACTTCAACAAGTTGTCATGGCAAGTTGGGCTTCTTGACGTAACTATGTGGGGATTCTACTTTTTGTTATGTAAAAATTTCATTTTGGTTGCTTCATTTAAATAAAAATTGTTTTTTTAATGAATATTCAGTATTAAATAATTTTAACAATTTCTTTTTCTTTATCTTTTTCATATTTAGCTATATATGATTGAAATTTTTTTCGTTTTTAATAAGTCTTTCAATTATGTATGATTAAGCGTAGACATATATAAGTGTTAAATGAATCTGTTAAATTTATTTGTATGTTATTCTTTATGATACATGAAACTTATATTTTAATTTGAACTTATTTATAATGGATTTGAGTGCTGAATTTTTTTAAAAATAAAGATATTAATTTTAGCAAAAAATTTCAGACGCACATATTTAAATAAAATTTTAGGTAATTTTACCCCACCCCCTTAACCCCATTCTCACCACCCTAGACAGCCACACCCCTATCCATTATCCTAATTCTAATAGTATTTATTTAGATTATATATATATATATATATATTTATAAATATATTTAAAATAATATGTCATATTAAAAAGATCTATTTATTTTTTAAAAAAATATTTTTCTTCGTAACAAATACACCCTTAATCCTGCATCATTAGAATGGAACACCATTCTTTGTGTAAATGTTTACTTAATAGCTTTAGACCATCTTTACCACTAATAAGTTATTGGGAGTATCAGTCCACAATCAAACGCGTAAAAGCAAAAAATCTACTTTTCTATTCATTTTTTTTGGTCTAATATTTTAAAAATAATTTTTTATCTTTATTTATTAGTTTTAACATAAAAATAATTATCTTTTCCAATTTATCTCCAACTTTAATTAGTACTTATTTTCATATCATTTTTCAAAATTTAAACTATATATTAATTAATATGATTATTATATTTATATTAATCATTTTTTTTAAAGATGTGCAAAATCTAAATAAAAGTTAATGAGTAAAAGTAAAGTAAGGGAATAGCACAAATTAAAGTAAAAGCAAACAACCACCAAAATACGTGATGATGTGGATGGAACTGTTATTTCCTTAATTAAAAATTTTGTATTAGAATTTTGGATATTGAATTTTTTTGATAGGGAATGCCTCCCTCAAAATGAAATCTTACCTGGTACGAATCTAAAATATTCGAGTACCAATTCGAATACCAAAAAGTAAAAGTAAATAAGGAATATTAAGTTGTCCAATTTGATAAGCTCACTATCTTTTCACACACTGTTCGAGTTTTGAAAAGCAATAATGTTGGGCGACACAAAAAAAAATAGTAAGAGGAGATGGCTAAATAATACTCCCGCCGTTTTTTTATATGTCATCTTTACTATAAATAGTTGGTTCATAATATTTGTTATTTTATAAAATTAATGCATAAATTACAATATTTTTTATTTTACCCTTATGAGTTATTAGCCTTGAAAATATATACATTTAACCAACAGAGAAAAATTACGTGAATAATTCATGTTCATTGGTCAAATTAATTCATATTCATTGATTGAAAAGTTGAGTTCAAAAAAAATTAAATAAGAATAGAATAGTAAACTTACTTAATTTCTTAATGCACGTAAAATAAAAAATGGTAACATGTATATAGGAACGGAGGGAGTACGTGTTAGAAATATTTTATGGAATTATTTTATTTTTATATAAAATAATATAATCTATTGCTTATATTAAAATACTGAGATAAAATAATTTAGGGATTAAATAATATTCATTAGTAAATAATTTTATAAAATATTTAAAAAATTGTTATCCTTATTCCACAAAGAAAATGTTTGATACGCCGATTAAGCTACTCTGAAATCATAATCTTGAAATTATATAATTTTTGAACTAATTTGTTTCACTTGGAAAAAAAAAGATAAAATAATTAAGTAGAGTGAAATAAAACGAAACGTCTTAAAAAATCATATCATCAATCAAATATAATATAAATTTATATTGAATTTAATTTTAAAATATTCATTTTATCACATGAGCCTCGAGAGAATAGTGATAGAAATGAAAACATGAAAAAGGTAGAAAGAAAAAAAAGTATTAAAAATATCTCTAAACTTAGTGTAAATTATTAATTTCGTCTCCAAACTATAAATTATTGACAGTCTTAAAAGTACTTATCTACTTGACTAACTAAACTTAGATACACCTCTGATCTGTCACATGACATAACAAGATATCTCAAACTCTTGTAGAAGCATGAGACTCTTAATAAAAAATCGAGAAAAGTACTAAAAATACCCCGAAACTTGACGAGATCAAAGATGTATTTAAGTTAAATTAATCAAATAATTTTTTAAAAAAAATTATCAATATTTTAAAAATAAAACTAATAATCTACGCTAATTTAAAGATATTTACAATACTTCTATTCTCGACAAAAGAGAGTTAAAATGGACAGAAGAATGAGGTACTACTAAAAGTACAAATAGGATATAAAAAATTATCAATATTTTAAAAATAAAACTAATAATCTACGCTAATTTAAAGATATTTACAATACTTCTATTCTCGACAAAAGAGAGTTAAAATGGACAGAAGAATGAGGTACTACTAAAAGTACAAATAGGATATAAAAAATTATCAATATTTTAAAAATAAAACTAATAATCTACGCTAATTTAAAGATATTTACAATACTTCTATTCTCGACAAAAGAGAGTTAAAATGGACAGAAGAATGAGGTACTACTAAAAGTACAAATAGGATATAAAAAATTATCAATATTTTAAAAATAAAACTAATAATCTACGCTAATTTAAAGATATTTACAATACTTCTATTCTCGACAAAAGAGAGTTAAAATGGACAGAAGAATGAGGTACTACTAAAAGTACAAATAGGATATAAAAAATTATCAATATTTTAAAAATAAAACTAATAATCTACGCTAATTTAAAGATATTTACAATACTTCTATTCTCGACAAAAGAGAGTTAAAATGGA
>JAJONR010000027.1:0-59177 GCA_029582245.1 Solanum etuberosum
CCATAAGCTGATGCGGAATTTAAGTAAATTATTATCGGATTGTATGTTGCAACTACAATCGACGTCAATTCTTTATTTTTAACGGTTCTAATTCAAAATTGAGCATGAAACTTTGATTTCATTCAGCTAATGCATTCTGAAGAAGAACAAAGAGAGCCTATTGGCTGAAAGAGTAGATAAGTAGTAAATTTTCACCTCATTACTACTATATAGAGAAGTCTAGGAGAAGACACTTTTTGGTCGACATGCCTGCTTTTAGTCGAGGTCATTTATGTAATTTTCATATTTTTTTCTTTTTAATTTGTTTATCATATGTTTTAATTCTGTTTGATATTTGCAAACTATGTATAAAAAAATTCTACAAATCATGATAATTAATAATTTAAAATATTTAAATTATGAAAGACATAAAAAATTCGGGTGACTCTCAAAATTCTATCGGTGCCACATAAATCGAGATAAAATAATTAACAAATATTATTTGAAAATTACTTAAAAATCACTATAAATCACAATAATTAACAACTTCAAATATTTGAAAAACATATGAAAATTTGGTTGATTCTTCAAATTCTATGTGTGCCATGTAAATTGGGACATAGGGAGTAATATGTATTATTTGAAATTATGCAAAAAGTACTATAAATCACAAATTAACAAAATAAAATATTTAAAAACCATACAAAAATTTGAACGATTCTCCGAATTCCAACGGTGTTACATCAATTGAGAATGGGAGAGTAACTTATATTGAAAGGGCCGCACCCTATAAATGATGTGATGTAGACAACTTACCCTGGTACAAGCATTAGTTGTTCCTTTTACATGACCTATAGGTCACACGAAGACAACATTACTGTTGCTCCAAGTCCCCTTTAACTAGTGAAAAGTTTCCTTAAGATGGTTTCACAATAACTATCATTATGAACTAACAAATGTATTAATGTCTACTATATATACATAAAATGATGTACATTTTTACCTTGTATATATAGTGTAATTTTTCTGCCCCCAAAGACATCTAACGCTGCACTAACATTGCTAGTATTTGCTTACCATTACGATTGTCATAATCTAGAACTATGTCTTTGTCCAGGAGAAGGTATGATATCAGGGCGATTTGGTTGCATCGGGACCTGATAGTTGGTTTTGGAAATTGGGACTTTGCTCCGAAGGATATCAAAAATCCCTATTCCAGATAAGGAAGGTTTGGTCCAGCTTGGGCAAGGACACGATGACAGAATTGTTGTGTGCGCACTACATCGTTATCTAGCAGAGAAGCTCCCTTGGACTCAATATCATGATCTTGGAATGCTCGGATGGGCTCACCAGATGGTCCTCCGGTGACTTCTCCAAGGGTCCAACTTAGTGATGGGAGATATTTAGCATACAAAGAGGGTAGCGTTGCCAAGGAGAAGGCAAAGCACAAGATCATTATTATTCATGGCTTTGATAGTTCCAAAGACTTGATTTTAGCGATATCCCAAGTATGAAAACTTTTAAAACTCCATATTTAGCGTATTCATTTTAGTATCTATATATGTATGTTATGACCAAGTTTGCTTGCACCTGCAATACGGTTGAAAATCAGGAAAATCTTGCTGAGTCCAACATTAGAGACTGCTCGATAGCTATACTTGAATCTGGTATAAGCAAATAAACTTCTGCTCTTTTATTGCACTTTCATGTTTAGAACAACAACAAACCAGATTGGCTATTTCGCATACTCCTTCCATCCTAACTTAAGTGTCTTACATACCTTTTTGGTCTGCCCAAAAGAGAGTGTCTCTTTCAATATTTAGTATAGGTTTTCCAATTTCAAAGTTCCAAGATTTTACTTGGCAAGTTTAAAACCATAAGATTTAAAGAACTACATGAATCTTTAATTTAAGACCACAAGTTTCAAAAGTCTTCCTTTATTTCTTAACCTCCGTGCCCAGTCAAACTAAAACACTTTAATTGGAACAGTGGGAGTAATTTTCTTCTATCCTTAGAATTGGAGATTGTTGTTAAAGAAAAAAAAAGGAGATTGTCTTTAATAAACCTTTGCTACTTGAATTTTGTATTTCATTTTTCTGATTTTATTTTAAATACCCAGGACTTAAAATAAATTTTTTTAAGTCCTAGTGTTGTTGCTACTGCTATTTGTGCAATCATAGCTGGAAAGAGAAGGGATATTTAGACTATAGTTGAATACGGTGGCAATACTTTTGTATACAAAAATTAGTAGTCTTCCCCACTACCATTCTTAGCATAATCACAACCAATCATTTTATCCTAATACAAAGTAAATGATCTATGCCACATAAGTATGAAGTCTTAAGCTTTAATTTATTGTCTCTAGACAGACGGCACGTGTTTTATGAACATTATTTGACAGTAGAATCCATATTTCTAATCAGAACTTTGGAAGACATTTTTTCATTAAATGGTACACAGAAAGAAAAGATATGAGAAAAGTTTATACTGTAAAGTCGGTAGCTAAGGCACAAGTGGAGCTTGCCACTATAAGGCATAAAAAGCTAAATTGCAATTTTGGTGACAGATCATTGTGTCATCTGTTATGCTTGCGTAGATATGATTAACGTTTCAAGTACATCTCATTCGATTCTAGGTGTAAATGATCAATAATTAGTATAAAACCCAACGAAGAGTTGGGGTCGAACCCACAGGGAGCGGTACGTGTCTAAAATTTCGTTATGAAGTTATAAAGTAGTCTATTCGGTTATAGGAATAGAATTTGTCGAAAACATGCAAATAAATCTAAAGGTGTGACAATGAATGTCAGATGGGGGAGTTTGGATTGTTAACTATCAGCTACAACACAAGCAAAATAGAGGAAATATCAATATAGAGAGGAATTCTCGGGATGTTATCGATTATTGATAAATTTTACTGTATGGGTAATTGAAATTACTAATAACTAGCTAAATATCAGCGGGTAGGCTAGACTATAGATGCAATAGTTTTCTCTCGAACAACTATTACAAATCAGGTGATTTCTTTCAAACATCAACAAGCTTAGCAAATAAGAACAACCCATACCTTAATTCATCCACTCTCTCGAGCTAGATGGGTAGAATCAAATTTAGGATTTACTCTTTCGAGCTAAACCCATATCAACCCAATAACTACAATCATTAATCGAAAGCTTTGGTTCTAAAACCCTTTTTTCAAGCAAGCCTAGAACTCCAAACTCGAATTGCATTTGCAACTACAATTCTTAAATTAAATTGCAACTAACAATTAAACCCACTTCAATTAAGCATTAAAAATCAGTAAATAACAATACCCATAAGCTAATTCAACCCATAATCACATGATCACACCCCAAGAAATTGGGGTTTTAGCTAAGCATCATAAAAAGGTAAAAGCAGTTACCAACTAGATTAGCCATCAGCTAGGTAAGAGTCTCCAAGCCTTTGCAATGCTCCAAAGTGATTAAATTCAAAGACCCACTTACAAATCCTTAAATTTTTCAATAAAAACTCTAAAACTAGAACTTGGGAATCGAAAGCTATCTGAGAACTCTGAGAACTCGCGGAAACTGTGAGAACTCCACAAAATTCCTTTTAAAATAAAATTTATAGTTGCCTGCGTTTTCACTTGAAAGTCCACTCGGCGGTATAAGTCGCGCCTCGCCGAGTGGTTAAGCGATCCGCCGTTTGCTCTTTTCCATAGCCATTTTGCATTGGTCCTCAGTATCTCAGGTCCTGTAACTTTGGGCGATCAAAGCTGCCATCGCGGAGTCGATCGACGATTCACCGACTACCCATTTCTGTTGCCAACTTGGTTCTTCCGCAGGGCTGGAACTTTGGGCGAGCTAAAGAGCGACTCGGTGGTGCGCCGAGTGGTCTTGGCGATCACCTAGATCGCTTTTTCTTCACTTTTTCTACTTTTAGTTCCTTTTTTATCCTGTCATGTCCTTACTTTGCTCCTTAGCCTTCATAGCTGCAAATCAACACTTTAACATCAGTTTAGAGCATAAATTAGGCATTAGAGGACATTTATACTATCAAAATAAAGCCCTAAATGAGTCAAAATGTCGGACTCATCAACACCCCAACTTAAACTTTTGCTTGTCCTCAAGTAAAACTCAAGATCAATCAGTTCAACAAAGATGTCTACAAACAGTGCTGCATAAGACTCAACATAAATGCACACAACAAGGTTCAAACTACTCATACAATGATCAATTGTGCACTCAAAGTTTCAAATTGTGACTCACCATCATCAAGAGTACTCAAGCTCACAATGCTTGCTTCAAATGCAAGTTCAAGCTCAACAAAAGTATTCAAATGCCCTCACAACAAACCTGATTCCATATTCACACAAAATTTCTCAACAATTTAAAGTCTCCGAATCACATACAACTCTCACACTCACAAAGATGAACACATGCATGAATCCACCCATAGGCTTGCCCTTATTTTCCAATCAACATTCGTTTCAGCTGACTCAAGATCAAAAAGGTCTTTTTAAGGCTTGTAATTAGGCTGAGTGCAAAGGTATGACAATTTAGGCTTAGTGGCTTCTACCTTCATGAAATATGGCTTGGAAATCATTCTCTCCTTCTCTTTCTCATTCAAACATGATCTTATTCCACTCCATTATTCAACTACATGAATCACCGGATACCCCATTTCTTTTGCTATTTTCACAACTTTATTTCACAACTTTTTCTCTTTTTCAGTCTTTTCTTTTCTTTCTTCTTTTTCATTTCTTTTTCTCTTTTCTTTTTTTTACATGGAGGGGTTCCATTATTTTTCCAAACAATCTAACTCGGGGGAATATTTCTCACTTCTTGATTCTCCTTCTTTTTCACCACACCTCCAACTTAGGCTTTTGGCCTAAGTTGGCTATTCAAACAAATCATTCTTCATGAAAGTTATGGGTGAAGGGTTAAAAAGAGGTCACAATTATTCAAGTTTCTTCCAAGAAAAGATTAGGCTCTAAAGGTGCCAAGCAAGGTTCACACATCTCACAAGGTTGGCCACAAAGAGGTATGTTATCAAATAGGCTCACTCTTTAAAATTTTTGCCTAAGATCATGTCTATTGTTTGCATCACTCAATCAACCGGACCAACGGGGCAAATTCTAGGTGTCATCATGCACAATGTTCAAAGTAACCTCACTACACAAGGCATTGATACAATTATCAAACAAGACTCCACACTTTCTAGCTAGCATGCAATGTTCATCACAAGAGACTCATTCAACAACCGGCTAGTCACAACGAGATACTAAAAGTTCACATATTGCCTATGTAACTTCGTTTGCCTCATTGTAGCCGCACATTCATTTTGTTCAATTAAGAGCACTATTCAAGTCATCAGTATTGATCACAACAGACACTCAAATTTGTACAAGAACAGCCACGATTACAGACAAAAGAGGTGGCAAAATGTTAAAATTTGGTTGAAAACCATTTTTCTATCAAAATAATGGGCCACAAGCTACGAACAACCACAATACCACAACCAAGATGTATATATATAAACTAATAAGCTCACTATTCACAAAAACAGCCCACACAAAAGGTAGGTATGGCAATACCTCACCCCACCAACCAAAGAAAATGCAGTTGTCCTCAAATGCAGTAAAAAATAGAAATAGTCAAAAAGTAACAAAGAGCGAGGGGAAAGGTCATCCTGCAAGCTAAGCCTGGGGTGAAGTCTACATGTCCGTCGCTCCATCTGTCTGGGCATCAGTGCCCGGTATCACATCATACTTAGCTCCACTGGAGCTCACTATCGAAACATCTCTCAGAGAGACCTGTCGAGCTGTCTCATACATGGAACCCTCCAAGTCAACCAAGTCCTCATAAATAGCCTCCTCCTGCTCACCTTGCTGCTCCTCATCCGTCTCAGCCTAGGAATCAGCATCAGCGTCATCAGCTCTAACCTCATCACCGGTCGTAGTAGCCGGAGGCACATCTGAGCAGGCTGGAATATCTGAGCTCGGGGCAGCTAGTATGTCCACAGTGCCAAATAGCATGGAGAGGTCGGTGGACTTCAGCTCATCCATATCCTTACGAAGTCCCACAAGATCGGCCTTCAAGGCCGTCACCTCATCATCAGCTCCCCGTCCTCTCTCACACACCTCAACTCTCACAGTAAGGACATCGATTGAAGTGCTGAGAGGTGTCAACGCAGCTGCAATGGCTCTCTCGATCATCTAAGGAATCGCAGCCTTTAGCCGGGAGGCACGCATATCAGTAGATTGGGCTAGATGCCCCATCTTAAACAGCATCGCTTGGGTGATCAGAGGCCTAGAAGTAGAAGCAGTAGCAGATCTAGGGGGCAGGGGTGCCGCAGAAGTGCCAAGAGTATCGGAAGGAGTGGAGCTGGAAGTACCTGAAGTTCTGGTGGCCTGAGTAGGCAAGACTGCCTCTGCAGGTAGTGTGTCAATATCAACCTCCAGGGATGTGTCCACCGGGGCTGCGCTCCTCCTGTCAAGTTTCAGTTTCCTAATGAACCAGTTTTAGTGTGGAAGACTAGTTCAGCAGTGCCTAAGGGTCGTTTTATTTCATACCTTAAGGCCGGAAAGTTAGTTTCTAAGGGGTTTGACTATCACTTAGTTCGAGTTAATGACTCTAGTGTTGAGACACCGCCTATTCACTCAATTCTAGTTGTGAGTGGGTTTCTAGAGGTCTTTCTAGATGATCTTCCCGGAGTTCCTCCTAAGAGAGAAATAGACTTCAGAATAGATATTCTTCCTGATACTCAACCCATTTCTATTCCGCCCTATAGAATGGCTCCTGTTGAGTTAAAATAGTTGAAAAGAGCAGTTGAGAGATCTTCTTGATCTGGGTTTCATCCGACCAAGTGTCTCACCTTGGGGCGCTCTGGTCTTATTCGTGATAAAGACATATGGTTCTCTTAAAATGTGTATCGATTACCTCCAATTGAACAAGGTCACCATAAAAAATAAGTATCCCTTTCCAAGAATTGTTGACCTTTTCGACTAACTTCAGGGTGCCAACTTCTTTTCTAAGATAGACCTCAGATCTGGCTATCATCAGTTGAGAGTAAGAGAAAGTGACATCTCGAAGATAGCTTTCAGGACCTGTTACGGTCATTATGAGTTACTTGTTTTGTCCTTTGGTTTGATTAACGCTCCTGCAACATTCATGGATCTTATGAACAAAGTATTTAAGTCGTATCTAGACATGTTTGTTATCATGTTCATTGATGATATATTTATTTATTCGAGGAATGAGCAGGACCATGCTAGTCATTTCAGAATAGTTCTCCCAACTTTCAAAGATCGACAGTTATATGCCAAGTTTTCAAAGTGTGAGTTCTGGCTTGAATTTGTGGCATTCTTAGGCCACATTGTGTCTAGCAAAGGAATTCGAGTCGACATTCAGAAGATTGAGAGTGTGCAAAATTGGCCCAGACCCATCTCTCCAACTGACATAAGCAGTTTCTTGGGGTTGGATGGTTACTATAGAAGGTTCTTCGAGGGGTTTACATCTATTTCGTCCCCGTTGACTCAGAAAATAGGTAAGTTTCAATAGTCTGAATCTTGTGAGCAAAGCTTTCAAGAGTTGAAAACTCAGTTAACTACTGCTCCAATATTGACACTACTAGAGGGTACATAGAGTTTTATTGTGTATTGTGATGCATCCAGAGTGGGGCTTGGTTGTGTGTTGATGTAGAAAGGTAAAGTTATAGCCTATGCCTCCAGGCAGCTTAAGATTCACGAGAGGAATTACCCGACTCATGATCTTGAGTTGGAACTAGTAGTTTTTTTCTCCCAAGATATGGTGCCACTACATCTATGGCGTTCATGTGGATGTGTTCACCGACCACAAGAGTCTCCAGTATCTTTTCAGTCAGAAGGAGCTTAAAGTCAGAAAAAAGAGGTGGTTAGAGTTGCTCAAGGATTACGACATCAGTATCCTCTATCACCTAGGTAAGGCTAATGTTATTGCTGATGATTTGAGAAGGTTGTCCATAGGGAGTACTGCTCATGTTGAGGAAGGCAAGAAAGAATTGGCTATAGAAGTTCACAGACTTGCAAGTTTGGGAGTTCGTTTGTTAGATTCGAGTGAAGGTGGAATTGTTGTGATGAATAGGGCTGAATCATCATTAGTGTCCAAAGTGAAGGATAAAAAAGACAAAGACCCCATCTTACTTGAACTAAAGGCAAATGTTCATAAGCAGAATGTGATGACTTTTGAATAAGGGGGAGATGGTGTATTGAGATATCAAGGTAGATTGTATGTTCTAAAAATGGATGAGCTCCAAGAGAGGATCATGGCAGAAGCTCATAGTTCCATATATTCGATCCATCCCGGTTCCACAAAGATGTACCATGACTTGAGAGAAGTCAAATGGTGGAATAGTATGAAGAGGTGTATGCAGATTTTGTTGCTAAGTGCCCAAATTGCCAACAAGTCAAGGTAGAACACCAAAGGCCATGTGGTATGGCTCAGAACATAGCTCTTTCGAAATGGAAGTGGGAGATGATTAATATGGACTTCATTACTGGCTTGCTATGATCTCGCAGGTAGCGTTATTCGATTTGGGTAATTGTAGATCGGATGACTAAATCAGCCCATTTCTTGCCGGTAAAGACTACAAATTCAGTAGAATATTATGCCTGATTATACATCTGTGAGATAGTCGGACTTCATGGAGTCTCTTTTTCCATCATTTCAGATAGGGGTGCACAATTCACTGCTCAGTTTTGGAAGTCATTTCAGAAAGGTTTGGGTTCGAAGGTAAACCTTAGTACTTCTTTTCATCCTCAAATGGATGGCCAAGCAGAGTGCACAATTTGAACCCTAGAGTATATGTTGAGAGCATGTGTCATGGAATTCAAAGGTAATTGGGATGATCACTTTTCTCTCATAGAGTTTTCTTACAATTAGGGGTGTGCATTCGGTTTGTCGGTTTGGTTTTGCACTATTTGGTTTGGGTATTTTGGTTTTTGGTTTTGTAAAAGTGTAACCCAATCCGATCCGAATAAATTTTGTTTGGTTTGGTTTTCCTCTATTCGGTTCGGCTTTTTTCGATTTTGTTATTCGATTATGTCAATTATTCATAACATAACCAAAGTAATAATATTGAATCCCTTAAATATGCTTTCTAATATAAATGATAAGTAAAACTTAAAACAAAAAACTGATAACTATATCTATTATAGATGTTCAAACATAAAACATAAACGTAATCGTCATGAAAGGCAATAACCAAAAAGGGACAAAAGTATTATTCAGTTTTTTCGGTTTTTATTTTTTAAAATCTGAAACCAAACCAAAAAACCAAACAAAGTAATTTATTAATCCAAAACCAATCCGAAAAACCAAAAAACCAATCCAAATAAAAATTCGGTTTGATTTGGTTTGGTTAATCGGTTTAATCTGAATAGTGCACACCCCTACTTACAATAATAGTTATAACTCTAGTATCTAGATGGCTCTTTATGGGTGAAGATGTAGATCTCCTATTGGCTGGTTTGAGGTTGGTGAAGCTGAGTTGATAGGGCCAGACTTGGTTCATCAAGCCATGGAGAAGGTGAAGACTATTCAAAAAAGGTTGAAAACAGTGCAAAGTCGTCAGAAATCCTACACAGATGTTAGAATGAGAGACTTGGAGTTTGAGGTTAATGATTGGGTCTATTTGAAGGTTTCACCTGTGAAGGGTGTTATGAGATTTGGTAAGAAGGAAAAGCTCAGTCTCCGATACATTGGTCTTTACAGGATACCCAAGAGAGTTTATAATATAGCTTATGAGTTGGAGCTACCGTCAGAGTTAGCAGAAGTCCATCCGGTATTTCACATCTCTATGCTAAAGATGTGTTTGGGCGATCTTTCACTTATTGGGCCTACCGAGAATATTGGTATCAAGGACAACCTATCTTATGAGGAGATTCCCATTCAAATTATTGATCGTCAGGTTCGCAAGTTGAGAACCAAAGAGGTTGCATTAGTCTAAGTCTTATGGAGAAATCAGTTTGTTGAGGAAGAAACTTGGGAGGTTGAGGAGGATATGAAGACTAGATACCCTCATCTCTTTTCCTCCAATTTAGTTCTAATCAAAGGTATTAACTCTTCCTAAAGTACTCATTCAATTCAATCCCTCCTCCAGTGTTTTAAGTTCATGAGTTTTATGTGAATTTTGCATTAGATTGGATTGTTAAGCATTTCCCTACCCTTTTCATGCTTATTTTTGCCGTCATTCGAGGACAAATGATTCCAAGGGAGAGATATTGTAACACCCCAGAAATTTCTAAGCTAAGGCCCAAACTATTCTTTATTTACATGTAAAATCGTATCAGGTGATTCTTAAATTGCTCATATATGTAAAGGTGAATTCTTAGGTGTTGGAATGGATTTGGGCATGCCTTAAGGTCACAAGAACCCCTAGCACAAAGTTGAGTTGAAAGCTTCCTCACCGATTAAGTTTTGACATAAGAATCTACTTAGGCCAACTTAAAATGATCATATTTTTTAGCATATAAAGAATTATGTAACCCATGACCTATCAAATTGAAGCTCTTTGAGTCCTCTTTCCAACACCACCAAGTTTTCTCAATTTCAAATTCAGAGTAAAAAGTTATGACCGTTTTACCAGATATTGCCATATCGGAGTTTTTTGAGTTTTTGAACTACAGATCAATTCTTCGGGCCGTAAATTGAACTACGGACCTTACTGTCAAACCGTCAAAAAAGTCTGAGTGTCTGAATTTTGGGATTCAATTCCTAAGAAGCCATTCTATTGGCCGTAGGAACTTCTACAGGCCGTAGTTTGGACCCATAGAATGGACTTTTGAGCCCAAAATTTTTATAAAGTCTACGAATTGGATCTATGGTCGGTAGAAACTTCTAGGGGTCTTAGATTGGACAGGTAGAATGTAATATTGAGCATTAAAACTCAATAGAAATTCCACAGATAGGATCTATAGTCTGGAGAACAAACCACGAACCGTAGAGGAACCCATATAAGGTTTTTGTCAATTTTTAAGAAGGATAGTTTAGTCTTTTTCCACCCATTCTAAGCCTAAACTACGACTCTTTTTAACCTAATTAAGGGTCTAAATAGTGTTAAAATATTATTTTATGTTCTTTAACACTTCAATGACTTAGAGAAAGGATTCAAGAGGAGAAAAGCTCGGCTTTTCTAGCGTTCTTCGAATTTTTTCAATTTCCCCAATAACTTTTTTCTTTCGGTATGTAAGGCTATCATAGTTATGGCCTGAGTTCATCCTTACGCCCTACATCTACTTTCTATCTGTAAAGAATAAACTAGAGTTACATCCTTAGTTTTGAAAATTTTGAGATGAGTTTCGTTGATGAGTTCTGAATTCTATTTCCTAATTATTGAGTTGTTATATCTTGGATTGAGATTCTTGAGTTGATTGTTCATGTCTATTTTTTTAGCATGAACCCTATTGTTGAGTTATAATCGAGCATTTATTGAGTTATTAATGAGAAACCTTTTTAACCAAACAATGGTCTTAAACTAATTTTCTGAGAAAGCAAAGATGAGTTTTGAGAAGAATTTTATACATGAATGAGAAAGAGTATAAGGGAACTAAGTATTCCCAAATGTATCATTACATTGAAAAAAGAGAAACTTTGATTTCTAAAAAGAGTTTATGAGTTTAGAGATATTTTAGAGCAATTACCTCTTTTAAGAGGTTATTTTGTGTAATTACCTCAAAATAGAGAAAGAGTATATTTTATACATTTGAGCATGAGTATATTATTGGGAGTAGTATTGAGCACCGATATGGAGATGAGTTCAAACAACTCAAAATTCTCATAAATCATGTCTGCCAACATGGGTAAAGGATCATACTTTTTAGATGAATCTTTATTGCTTAGTGGATCCACTTATGTGAGGTGTCCTATATCCCTACAAGGTATAGGACAGTTCTGGCAGCGTGGGTGAGATACTGTATCATCATTTTAATCATAGTGATGGTTGTCGGTTAGATAATTTTCCGTATTGTTTAAAGAGTATTTTCTTATACATCATTGAGTTAGCCTCTTTTACTTGTAAAGATTTAAGAATTCTATCTTTTACCTATGCTTTGACTTGAGTTGAGATGAGTTGAGGTGAGTAGTTCTTCAGCCTTATCAGTTAAGTTATTTATTCATTCAACTTTTTTACATACTTGTACATTCAATGTACTGATGTTATTCACCCTGCATCTTTTTATGATGCATATACATGAGTTCAGGATCATTAACAAGTGCTTCGTTGAGATGTTTTTGCTCTCCAGTTATCTTTTGGTGAGCCTCCTTGCATTCCAGAGGACTCAAGTGTTCTTTTTAGTTTAGTCATTTTAGGATTTCTTGAGTCTTGTCCCGATATCCATGTTGAACTATATAGGTTTCATAGATAGTTATAGTTGAGGAGTCTCTCAGTACTTTCTTTTCCTTTGAGATGTTTTGCAAACTATTATTATTTCATTGAGTATTTTTCAGACAGTTTGAGTTGAGTACTTACTTTAAGTTTGAATGTTCTAAATTCTATTTCTAAGCCTATTATCGCTTGAGTAAGTCTTCCTCTAAGTAGTCAGTCAGGCCAAGGGTTTGTTTGGGGACTAGTAATGGTTCTCGAGTACCGACCACGTCCAGGATGTAGGCTCGGGGCGTGACACAAATGTCTAGAGGCAGACTTGCTTTGGAGATCTATTATGCAGCCCAGACATAGATTTATCTTATGGCTGGCATACCAAGGAAGAATTCTCACTAAAGATAGATTACAAAATATGCATATAGAAGTAGAGAATGAAGCATGTTGCTTGTGTGAGGAAGATTATGCTGAAACACACCAACATTTATTTAATGAATGTCATTGGGGAATTACATTGAGGGCTGGCCTGGCTAACTGGGTTGGTGTGTTATTGCCAAGAGATGCAACTTAACAAATTTTGGCGTGGATAAAGAGAAAACACTCAAAAAAATTGAAGAAAGAATTAGTAACTACTATGTATGGAGCAAAAATATACTAGACTTGGCAAGCAAGTAACTAGAACTAGTTTCGACAGATAATTGTAAATACAAATTTCATCATCACACAAATACAAAAAGAGTTACAGAGTAGAATAGAACTAATGCAGGGATCTAAGAAGGCAAGAAATTGTCAAGGGTTGATTCATAGAGTATGTTCGAGTTAGATTTTAAGTAGATGATTGTTGTAGTTTCCTTTGAGGTGTAGATATTCTTAACACTCTTCTGTGAAGGTGATTAAGAGTCTAGATGCTCCCTAATATTTACTAATTTGACTTGGTATGGTAATATTCACAGTTTATTGCAAAAAAAACATAATACATATATATTACAAAGTTACAACTCTTGACGCTAATATGTTATTGTTCAGTTGGTTACCGTTATTAACCTCGCCCTTTTAAGCGTGCGTGCATCTTTAATTATCTTTTTGTATGACAAGAACTTTCAAAACAATACTTCTTCATCTAATTAAGATTTTTTATAGTTGTATGAATCAATCAAAATTTCATCGTTCCTCTCTTTTCATTTTTTGTGATTGTGTTCTTTTTTATGTTGTTTATATTTCTTATCTATATAGTAGAAATTTAGGCAATCTCCTTGTCTTCTGATTAAAGGAGAAGATGAATGAGGTCTGACTCCAACCAATCTTTTGCCACACACCTATACCTAGATGTGCATATATCCATCTAAAAAAACTTAGAATTTATTTTCTTTAAATGAAGGATACTTTGTCTCTAGGACATGAGTCATGCTAAATAAAACAAATGGACATTATTCAAGCAATTAGAAATGAGAGACATAATTTTTCACATCTTCCATCTCTTTAAAACAACGAATCATGAAAACATCAAAAGAGCATTTGATCTACTCTAGATATATCATTGACTCAAATATTTTATATTTTCCAAGATTTCACACATTTCAACGTCATAAAAAATAGGGATAAGGCACAAGTACCCCCCAAGACTATGACCCAAATTCAAGAGACACACTTTAACTAAACTAAGGTCCTATTACCCACCGTACTCATATTTATTTGTAATTTTGTACACCTTTTTGGCTTTTGTGACACTCATACATCTCCCACACGCCTCAACTACGTGGAGTCATGGAGTGTGGCATGTAAGCCAAAAAGGTGTACAAAATTTAAAAAATAGGGTTGGGGGGAGGGGGTTAATAGGACCTTAGTTTAGTTAAGGTGTGTCTCTGTGATTTCGGTCATAGTCTACGGGGTACTTGTGTCTTATCCCAAAAAAAAATAGGAAAATGTTGGTAGCTTAGTTGGTTGACTATGGATACCTAATTTTCACACAGTTTCGATCTTCAAATATCATTTCTTTTTCATTTTTTCACTCATGATACTTAAATTATATTTTAATGTCTAGACACAACTTCAGCCTTCAAATACCTTTTCTTAATTTAACTTCAAATACGACCTTTATTTCTTTATTTCAAATATCAACTATTTCATGTCCAAATGCCTATTTCATAGTATTTTAGAAAATCATATCATCATCATCATCATATATCAAATATCATATAACGTATCATATATCATATATTATTAAAAGTGGGAACACCTCAAGTAAAAAGTTGAATTACCATTTTAACCTTTTTATAAAAAAAATCATTTATATATTATACATTGATATTGCACAAAATGTATAAATACTCATTATTATGATTTTAGCCTATAGTCTCTTCCTTTTCTTGCACGCTGCTTCTTTGATCAGTTAAAAGTGAAAATTGATTCATCCCTCTTTTGTTTTAGAGGATAAATGAAGACAAAGGGGTCACAACAGTTTTGTAGGAAATTGGTAGGTATTAACAATTAAATAGGATGTTAATGGGTATTTTTTATATTTGGCTAATTTTTTTTATTTTATTTTATAATTTGATTCTTTTCATCTTCTTTTATCTAAAGTCCCTTATTTAAAGTCACCTTGAAGAGCAATTGAATGTGCAAATCCTATTTGATCTTTTTAGTTGAACATCAATTCTCTCTGATTAAGAACCTATTTTATCAAATATATTTTTCTCTTTATTAATTACTTTTTTTGGTGTCCTTTTCAGTCGTAGCTATAGGCCGACAAGGTGCAGAAGTACGAAATATCATTGATCTTTTTAGAATTGTTAGGAGCAGTAGCATTAGTGATGCATTTGGATTGAAGTCTTCATCATATGTGAGAATATTGATAAATAGAGACTGAATGTTTAGAAGAAAACTCATTAATTTTTATCAATTTTTTATAGATTAGAATGAAATAAAGATACACAATGATAGTTTTTATACTTTATGTGTGTTTTGCATGCTCAAGTAGAGACGGGGCTAGGATTGGAACTTTCTAGGATAGGGATATTGCACATATTTAGTAGATTTCATGATTAACAAAAATATAGGGCAACTAAAGCTACTAATTCAGCCGAACCGGTAGGTAACCTTCTAGCTCTACCCCTGGTCTCAAGACTTAATGTCACGATCTGAGACTATCCCCTAGTTGTAACATAGCGCTTAGAGTAAGAAGTGACCCCAAACTAACCCATGGTATGGCAAAGGACACTAATATTAACATAAACAATAACTGAATGAAGAAGGTAATGCTGAGATATGAGAAGTCTGAAATATAAAGCTTAATACTCAAAGAGAGTTCATCTGAAAACAACATAAAGCTGAAATAACTATATGAGTGTCTATATGAAAGCCTTTACTAAGATGAGTTGCTAGGATAAGCCCCCAACTAACTCTGATATTAAATGACCAAAGAAATGTAAAGGTTGTTCTCGAAAGATGAGGCCTCACCAATAATGCTACTGTCACGAATTGATTTCTCAGGTCATGATGACACCTACTATGTCTCACCAATAGGTAAGCCTAACCCATAGCCCGAAACAAGAAGCAATGTGCTATCACACGAAAATACACATAAAGGAAGGAGGGAATAATAACAAGGAGAAGAAAGAGAAATAAACAACTATATATATACATAACAAGAAAATCCCAAGACCTGACATCAATCAGTAGTCAAGTTTCTAATCAAAATAGGAGTACAAGTATTTAAAAACACAATAAGTACAACACTGTCTTCGAAAGAAAAATAAATACTAGTCCTAGCCAACAAAGAGGGAGATCAGCAACTCCGAATGTCCCCAGTCTATGAATCCCACAAACTTCTCCACACGAGATCCAAATCAATGGCAAGAGCTCGTATTATTATCTATTATAGTATGAGTACCAAAAAAGGTACTCATTAGGCATAGACCGCCTGAGCTCCAAAGTCAAAACAAGTAAAAGCAACAGGTAAATAAGGAAAGGACAACAAAAGTGTCTAATGAGGAGATATAGTATGATAATACATGTAATCATAATGAAGGAATAACTGAGTAAGAGACCGATTCAAAGGAACATACCTGAAGCCACAAACCCAACAACCTAATCATGATAAGATCCTACCATAGAAGTCAACTAACCAAAGCAAGACCCAAGGTAACACTTCTAGTCAGCATAACCACAAATGGATCAATGAGTGCCAAGATAGGGCAAAACAAACCACTTAAGAAACTAACGGTCAATCTAAAGTAATATACACAATTATAGTAAAAAAATAACCTAACCAAACCCCATAATCACGGAAGGTACAAACAACAAACATAAATCAATTGTCCCCCATAAGACCGGTGGGTGCAAACAACAATTAATTATACTAGTGATAAGGAGTGCATATGAATGTAGGTAATGCAGTGGAAACCAGCTGAGCCATCAACACCAAGTGTCACACAAAAAAGTATATTTACCTACATCCTGTCCCTGCAGCTAGGTAGGAGCTATGTTGATACCCTTATTCGATTCAATGTGTCACGCGACCAGAGGGACCCATAGGAGAATCTAGAAGTCTGTATACATTGCTTGGTCCCAATCCAGACCTTTCATATATATATCCGTCACGGTACTGGATCTGCTCCGTCGTGGTACCGTAGGTACAAGTAGCCAAATCATTATAGAAAAAGCGCGGAGACGCACCGACTGACCAAGAAAAAAGGTGAGAATATCCTAGAGGCCTATAATGTCTTAAAAACAGTTTATCAAAGTGATCCAGGTGGTAATGACTCCCGTTAAAACTAGTTTTAAATGAGTAACAGTGTGAAAACATCTTTCTCAAATAGTAATGATGATCCAATGCATGAACCAGGATCGTACCACAAAACAAGTGAAATCAAGTGCCAAATGGAATGCATACCATCACCAACACCCAATCAATAACAGTCAAACATCTAAATAAACATTACCAATACTACCACGCTCCCAAACCAGAGAAAAATAACTTGAAATCTAGTTGGTCCTTCACCAAGGCCTCGACCCAACAATATACCACCATCCTCAATAGTAATAGCATAACAGACTCACTAGTACTCAGGACATGGAGAAACTAATGAGAAGTTCAACAAATCAACAAGGAATAATTCAAGGATCAATGCCTTACCTTGAAAGTGTTACCCTGATGGCAACCAAGCCCTAGCTAAATCCAACCTACAACTATGCCAAGAAATTAAGGCCCGAGCAATAACAAAAGGTACCAAGAATCATAACAAGTACTACTAGGGAAACATATAACTATAAGGATCACTAAAGCACCCTAAAACATCTAAGTCCCAACCTAGAATATGACTGTAAGTATCAATCCTACGGAGGATAAGGGCACCAACTATGCTATGAGCAAGGGCTACTAGCCTAAGCTGAGGATCCCACCACCCAAGAAAAGTTGGAAGCTTCTTCGGGTATCAAAAAGAATGGAAATAAAGAAGTGATTTCTAAGCACCTCATATACAATTCTAATTAACATGAAATTCATACTAAACCTTATCTAATAAATCACAATCAAGAAAAGTAAACCATAGCCTACCTCGAAGCTGGCCACATGTGCTCCTAATCTGCTGAACTGGAGTTCCCCACTTCGGAAGCACTTACAATCACCTCCACACTATCAAAATATTGGTCACGACATTAATACTGATGTTTAGACACAAAATTACAATAATTAGGAACAAACCAAAAATTGAGTCAAAATGGGATTGTGGTACCCACGCCGAGAATCTTCAAATTGAGTACGTCAAAAGGTCCTAAATAACTTACTAAACATGATCTCTAAAATTGGGCACAATTCAAGTTCGAAAATAGCCCGCAACCAACTATGCAAGAAAAGCTATGAAAACCACCAATAAAGATCTTGGGCAGTTATGTGCTCCCCACACTTTCTCAAACACTCAAACAATCACACTTGAAATGACCGAAAGAGGAGCTTCCGAGCTCGAGAAATTGAATTTAGAATTATTATTAGAAGCCGATTTTTGGGCTGGTCTTTAATTAAAAGACTAGTTAATAGGCCTTCACAAACGCGAGACCCTATCCGCGAATGCGAAGGGTTGGTCCCCCAAAGCCCCACGAATAGGGCACCTATCCTGCGAACACTGAGGGTCAACACCCTAGACCTTCACGAACGTGACTGGACGTTCATGATCGCAATGCCCAAGCAACTAGAGCTCTGCGAACGCATCACTCAGCTCATGAATGTGGAGGCCTACATCACTGGCCATCGTGAATGTGGCTAGAGGTGCATCAATGCAAAGAAAAACTGGTTCTGCACCTGGTCCAACATCAACCGAAACTTGGAATGTGTAAAATTCCCTAGCGGAGACTCGAGATTAGTTCGGAACCCCGTGCATGCAAATGAGATATGCTACCTCATCAAAATTGTCATTGAAAAATCAGCGGAGATGTAAAAACTTCTAACCGAGGTCATATAAATAAAAAGTGGGTCTCACACCTAAGATCCATTTTAAGGCAAATTCTATAAGGTTGCTCGGAATGAGCTTTGAAGCCTCAAGATCCACACCGAAGGTCCTTCTTGACCAAACTCAATGTTTTAGAGCTAATGAAACTGTAAGAATTCCTTTCTGAGTTTGTCTACCTGAAGTTTTGATCGAAATCAACTGTTCAAACTTTAGAAGCTCGTAAACAAGAAAACTTTCAAAAAAACTCAAACGTACGACCAAGTGACCAAATTTTCAATCCTCCAAGTCATAAATGTCTTGGGATCGCTATAAGAAAACTCTAAATGCTGTAAATATTAGAAACTGGAAGAAATGACATGGAGGGTCATTACAGTTACTGAGCTTATTTGAAGTCGTACTAACCGCGTGCTCGATATTAGACGTCTGAACCTACATTATCAAACAATATAGCATGGAGAGTATGCATTCAGTACTTTGAATGTAGTGAGTATGTGAGACATACATGATAAGTCTAATAAGCTGATCATGATTAAATATGAGATGCTGAACTTAAACACATAAGCTGATGCAATGACCGAGTATGAACATGCACTGATAAATATTGAATCTAACTAATTGACTACAAGGACATGCAATGACTAAGACTGAAATCTGTGAGATACTAATAATAGGTATATAACCATGTGATCTAACATGGAGTTCGATGTATAATATCCATCGAAAAGGGTCCAATATACCTTGTTAGGGTATAGAGGCTGATCTAAGATAATGTTGTATCACTAAGCTAATATCCATAATGGACTAAAGAGTCAATACTGGTCTGAGGGGTGACCCTTAATCGTACTGAAACTTTGAACTGAAACTTGATGGTATGGAACTCTAGTTCTTGCTTGAGAGGAGTTCGATTGCACTGATTTTTATTTCTGGGTGTTAGGCGTGCATGGGGAGGCTTATGTTGACCAAATTCCCCTCAATCCTACTTAGAAAAGGCTATAATGACATATTATAGGGTTTAGAACAGTGGAAAAAGACCAAACCTACCCTAAACGAACATCGGTAACATCTACTAGACCATCTATAGTCCATGGATTGATCTATGGGCCGTAGATACCTCTTGTAGAAATAAGGCCAATTTCTGAGTCTCTGAAGTTCCATCTATAAGACATGTCTAGGCTTGTGGTTCCTCTTACGAACCGTAAACAGTGGCCGTAAATGTAAGGCATAAATAAAGTTTCAGGATGTTTTTTTAGTGACCTTTCTACAGTCTGTAATCCGTTTTATGACCCGTAAACACCTTCAGTATAATTCATAACTCAGGCTAAATTCATGTTTTCTGAAGTTGATCTACCAATCCAATCTACAATCTGTGGTTCCTTCTACAGCCCGTAGATGGCATCCATAAAACCCAACTTTTCCTGTAGACTTAAATTTATGAGCTTCCATGATCTGATTTGGACTTTAGAGCTTCTGTGGTGTTACATTTAAATCCAAATATCATAGACTATGGATTTTTGGGTTGTTGTAGAAGCTGCAGGAGTAGATATTTGCAAATTTCATTAGCGGGAAAGGACAAATAATTAGTAGATAAAAGGAATTTGCTGCACCAACTACGCGAAAATGTTTTTCCATGTGGCATAATAGCTTGAAAAAGAGCTAAAAAAGAAGTCTCCGGTGAAGGGATTTTCATATTCAGACAACTTAATCGTGATTCATCAGATTGCATCAGTGATGAGAAGGATTCAATTTTTCCATCCTCTAAAAATTATGATTGTGCAATTCAAAGTAAACCACAAGAATATACAAGTACCAGGAGCAAAGGTATTGGTGGACCATTCAATTCAACATGTTCTAACTTCATAAACTATGTGAAGTTTATTTGGATTTAACCGACAACATAGAGAAACTTTACAGTATCTGTGTTTTTGACATGTTGAGCATGTAACATGCCTTATTTTCTAGGTTACTGTTTCCATGTTTTTGTGGGTTGTAGTTACCTGTAGCTATCATTTAGGTGACAATGCTAGTGAATATCAGTTAAAATGTATTTATTTCGATTGATCTCAAATATTCTTGTTTTTATTATCAGTTTCTACTTATTTCTTACATATCAATTGTTGCCACTCTATTCTACTTATTGGACTTATCAGATCACGAGACAAGGTCATTTCGAAAACATCCTCTTTACTTCCACAAGGTAGGGTAAGGTCTAGGAACACTCTACAGATTACTCTCCCTAGATCCCACTTCGTGGGATTTCCGTGGATATGTTGTTGCTGCACTTACCAGAACATGAACTATGTAAATAAATTGTAGGTTGAATGAGCTGTTATTCTGCTCTCTAGTCCCCTTTCTCATGGTTTGGTTTCAAAATCCCTTCTTCACATTTCTTGTGAGATATAAGTCTTTATGAAATTTATCAAAAATTTATGCAAAGTTATTTATTCTTAAGTGTATTTTCAACCGTTTGCTCTGGCCATTTGAAAAAAAAACAATTGAAGAACATGAGTTTATTGTTATTTTGACGATCTAATGGATCTAGCCAAAACCTATGTTGCTCAAGCTATTAAAAAGCCATTGGGTGAGATGTCTTTTTTGGAGGATCCAACACAGGTGAAACAACATTTTTGGAGAGTTCAAACAACATAGGACAATACATAAAACAATTTAGTTACCTCCAAAATTGATACAATAATGCCTTACTTCTGTTTCTACCTTCTCTTTCATTCAAGGAGGGCTATGGAGTGGAATGGTTCTATCTAGCAAAAACTTATGTTGCTCAGACTCTTAAAAAATGTGTCTAGGTGAATGTCAGATCCTCCAATTCGAGACCAGTATGACTACATTTTTAGAGAGTCCGAGCAACAAAGGTACATAACCAATTTAGTTACCTTCAAGATTTTGACTAAATGCCTTATTTTATTTCTCCCTTGTCTTGATTCAAGAAGAGATACCAAATGGAAATGGCTCTATCAAACAAAAATTACGATGCTTAGGCTTTTCAAAAATCCCCACTATGTGCGGGTCAGATCCTCAAAAATAGTCATTTTTGGAGGATTTGATACGGGTGCAATAGTATTGTATGAGAGTCCGAGTAACATAGGCCAAAACATAGAAAAACTTAGTTACCTTCAAGATATTGACTATAATATAGTAATATTTTTACCTGCATTAGCTATTTATGACTGAGAAATACAACTGGGGTGAGCCCTTAGGACCAAATTCTTAGTTTACATGGCACAGGGCTCAAATATGTACTTAGATGGCATAGACTTTATACTTAATGTGGTGTCTATGCTTACAAACTTTTGAGAGATTTGCTGATTAAATTGTTATTAAAACATCTAAATATCTTTAGTCTTCCTTTTGTGACTAGCTAGAGTAGAATTCTGATTTATGAGTTTCAAATTTGCAGCTACATCCAAAAGATGAAGTAGATGTGGCTCAAGGAGACATGAAACTAGATTGACACAATATGCAGTGCCCTGATTCAATACTAGTGGAACTTGGATTGTTCATTCTAAGCCTGCCAACTACACTATTTCCCCGAGGGAGCTATGTCGTGTTTATATGAGGTAATAGAATCCAGGCTAGAAGCTCGAATTAAGGAGCTCGAAAGATCCCTTCATCATAGCCAAAATAAATATTTTCCATTGGAAACACAACATAAAATCTCTTAAAAGAACTTTTCATCGAGCAAAACAGAGTTCTCTGCAAATCTACAAAGTCCATATAGGTATCATGTGGCTGATGAAGAGACTTTCAGGACGATACATGGAAGTGAAAATGCTTTTGACATTGATACAAGAATTCCTCCTTGATTGATAACCCAAATGAAAAAAGGGCATCCTGGTGCATGAATGTAGGTAGTCTACCTTGATGCAATTATTAAAGACAAAATCCATGGATTAAACTCACGAGCTATAGGTCACACGGAAACAACATTATCGGTGCTCAAAAGTTCCCATTCATTAATAGACCAAATATGACGGGAATATGATCTTATCTATATTATGTTATCTTCCATTATTTTTTATATTAACATTTTTAACTTTTTATACTCTTTTCAGTATAGAGAAAAAATGTGCAGTGTACGTAATGATTGAAGAAATTTGTATAGATCAATAGACTTTGGGGAGAGGGTGTTATTGTGTTTAACTAAGATGATGTATCCTTTGTGCCAATGATTCAAGTTTCAACTGAATCCATGATTTTTCACACAAAATATAGATGTTAGGATCATAACTCATAATTTCAAAAGTACAAAGAGTTTGTTGAAATTTGCTTTTAGTTACTACAACACGGTTTAGCAGAACAAGTTGTTTAGTTTAAGTTGAATTTGAATTTTAGTTAGATTATTTGAGTTGTTGAGATATTTTAGGTTGTTTAAAATTATAAATTATGCATATTTAGGTTGTTTTAAATTATAAATTATGCATATTATATGTTTTATGTTGGTTATTTAAATCCACGCAATGCTTAATAAAATCATTGAAATCAATTGAAAGCTATTGAAAACCATTTCTATCCATTGAGAGTCATTTTCAACTCCTTTTTACTGCCCAATCATCATATCATATCATATAATCATATCATATATTACTAAAAGTGGAAAGCTCCAAATTGCAAAATTGGATTAGAATTTTACCCCTGCACTAATTAGAAATTATTAAATTAAATAAATATTAAATAAAAATCATATCTTACTATATATTAAATATTAAATGCGCGAAGATATTAAGTCAAAAATATCTAAAATGTTGTTAGACATTTTGTAATGACTCTCGAGGGCATTTCTGTGTTGTTGCCTTCTTTTTGTTATTTAGAGCAATCCTACAGCGACCCCAAGTCATTTATGACTTGACGGAAGTGTAATTCAGTCACCTAGTCATTCTTTTGTTTTTTTTGCAAGTTTTTATGCTTTGGAGCTTTTAAAACTTGAACGGTTGATTCCCGTCAAAAGTTCAGGAAGACAACCTTATAATACAATTCTGAAGGCTCTCTCAGCTCTAAAATGTTGAGTTTGGTCTTGAAGGACCCTTGGTGCGGATCCCGTAGATTCTAAACTAACCCTGAGCCCCTGTATAGAATCTGGCCTAAAATGTAGTTTGGGTGTGGAACTAATTTTTTATTGATACGACTTCAGTTGAAAGTTTTGACATCTCTATAGAGTTCACAATGCTGAATTTGTTGGGGGCAACGTATCTCATTTGAATGCATAGGGTTCTAAACGAATCCCTGCACCCCGTCGAGGATTTCCATGTCAGGCAAAACCAGTTGATATGCATCAGCTGGTACATACCATTTCCCTTCTTCACATTCATGGAGGCCAAGGGAGTTGGTCTTCGTGTTACCGAAGGCCTAGCTTGGATGCCTTGCACAATTGCGAGCAGAATGCCAATTTCATGGAGGCTTAGATAGTTGTCTTCCACATTCACGGCCCTTTCTCCATGTTCACGAAGAGCAATCTCCTGGTCTTTTAATTAAAAACCACGACGCAAACCAACTCTTGTTTCAAAGTTCCAAGTGCATTAACTTGAGTCCTAGGAGTCCAATTGTACTTGTTTGTGCTCGTTACCAACTCTATTTCATGTTGATCCTTACCTATATGCTCCCAATTGTACTTG
The DNA here is from genome assembly GCA_029582245.1 of Solanum etuberosum. Taxonomy (NCBI): domain Eukaryota; kingdom Viridiplantae; phylum Streptophyta; class Magnoliopsida; order Solanales; family Solanaceae; genus Solanum; species Solanum etuberosum. The sequence continues at coordinate 24,385 of JAJONR010000027.1, forward strand.
TTGGTGTTTTTTGATAGTATGATGTTAGCCTTAGCCTAGGTGTAAGCAAGTGATTACCTTAGACTTGTGTTTTGGAGCGGATAGACCTTAGAATTGCTCTGACATTGCTTTGAACGTCTTAGCTCCATGTAGACTAATGTAGAAAACTTGAGCCTGATACTATGAGCCTTAGTTAGGCAGTAATTCAGCTCCGACAAACTGATGAGTGGTAGATTTACACTCATTTGAGACCTATTTAGTTCATCAATTAGTGTCCTCAATGCCTAATTAGGTCCTTTATTATTTATGTGTTGATGATTTGAAGCTATGGAGGCTAAGAGATAAGGCAAGGATGAATGCTTGAAAGAATGGCCAAAACATGAAGAGAAGTGTAAACTCCACATTGATGATCGCCTATCTGGAAAGGCGGATCACCCAATTGAAACGACCTCACCCAAAGTGACAGTGCACAACACTTGAATTAATTGAGGCAGGTCAGTGTACTTGAAGAGAAATGGTGACTCACCGAACATAAAGGGTGAAGTTGTTTACCATCGCCGAAGGTGACAGAACTTGGAGAAAAGTTGAAGGTCTAAAAGGTGAATAAAGGTGGTACTTGGTGATTCAATGAATGTGAAAGGCAGACTCAAACAAGCTTGCGGACTAAAGTTCAAACACCTGAAGCCTAAAGCAAGAAAAATTGAGCTAAGAAGCAAATGGCGATCCACTGATTGTGCTCGGTGAGCCCGAATAACGTCACCAAATCAGTCACGCAGTGGATTTTTGGGAACTATAAATAACCCAAAGGAGAGAGAAACAAGAGATCAAAAAATAGTTCTAGAGATTGGTTTTACACTTTTTTTCTAGAGTTTTAGAGTGAGAAATACTTTACCTTATGAAGAACACTTTTAGTTTTGGGGTTTTTCAACTTTTCTTTTAATTTGTACAATTTAAAGTTGAATTGAAAGTGGGTATTGCTTATAATAGCTTAATTTCATATTACCCATGGCTTTTTTCACACAAGGTATAATTTCTTAACATTTGTGATGGGTGGCTAAAACACCAAAGTCTAGGGGTGCAATTATGGGGTTGGGTATCAATTTAATGTAGTTTGTATTGTGTTATGCTCTGTTTTATTGTTGTTCATCCAATGATTTGGACTAATTAGCATGGTTTTAACCTATTGAGTTAAGGTTGCAAACTTAATCCTACTTCTGATCTCTAATTGATGCTCGGAAGAGATTGATTGGAGTCGGTAATCAGTTTGATACTTGCAATTTATGTTTGATGTCCGTAATTTTCTTGAAAATAGAGATTATGGGTCAAATCTTTTTGCCCTTTCTTTTTCTTCATAAAAATAGAGAATAGTGTAAGGTAGTGGGTTGTTTAATGAATCACATAGATGAGACCGAAAGGAGATTTTATGAATTGATGCTATGAGATCGAAAAAATATTAATATAATTGAAGATGACCCAGCCTATCCATGAGTGTTGATCACTATATAGCAACACAATTACCCCTATATGACATTCATTTCCAATCCCCGTATCCCTAGATTACTTGTTACTTGATTGAATTTTTAAAATCTTAGTTTAATTGTGACTTTTGAGACCAAAATCCTTTTATAAATATGGTGGAATCATCCACCCATTGTTCTTATTGCTATAAATGAATTGATTTACAATCTTAATTTCTTGGTCGAATTCCTTGCCTTGTATAATTCTCTGTGGGATTCGACCCCGACTCTTAGTTGGGTATGGGTATTTATATTGACAATGATCGCTCACTATTTGGATTTATTTTAGAGAGTAGATTGAGCGTTATCAAAAAATGGCACCGTTGTCGGGGAATGATGGCTAGTAATTCCATTTGAGAAATTCGTTGGTAAATTTGTTTAGTTGTAGTAGATTATTGCTTGGTGTTGTGGTTTGATGATTTATGGTTTTAAAACATGAGTGACCTTGGTAGTGGCAATGATAGTCACTAAGGGCAAAACGATAACATGGGTGATTTGAATTATATGCATGTGAACATCATTAAAACCATGAGAGCCATTCGGTTACCTCCTATAAAAGGGAGGGCAATTGTTCATGAAACCGGAACAATGCTATAGCTGCTCCAACTAAGAGGAATGTTTGGGGGTTTAGCTCATGAAGATCCCCATGAAAACCTTCGAATCTTTTGGATGTATGTGGGCCGTTTGTGTTCAAGAACATCTCATAAGAGTCCATAAGGTTGAGGTTATTCCCGTTCTCTTTAATGGGTGAAGCTACAAGATGGTTGGCGGAATTTCCAAATGACTCTATTACTTCTTGGGAGGAGTTGACTGAAGCTTTTATAGAGAGACTCTTTCCACCCTCGAAGATGGTTAATCATAGGAACCAAATCCAAAACTTCAAAATAATTGGAGGTGAATCTCTACATGAAACATGGTTGCAGTTCTAGAGATTACTCTTGCAATATCCAACACATGATGTTCCGGACCATTTGTTGCTGCAATACTTCAATTGCAACCTTGATTCAATCAATAAGAGTGTGGGTGATCAACTTGCCTAAGATGGATTAATGCTACAACCGTAAGAGGTCGCAAAGTTGTTGCTAGATGATATGACCAAGGTCAACCGAGCTTGGCATACTAGAGAAAACCAAGTTTCTACTCTACAACTGAGCATGAGAAAAGAACAAATTGATAAGGACCATGAGCGAGATGAAAAATGGCCAAAATGATGACCCAACTTGATTTGTTGTCTAAACATGTCATGTGAGTTGGATTGAAATTGGTAAATGTTGTTGGAAAAAGTAGTGGGTAGTGCCCGGAAGATGCCAAGTTTGAGGCATTGTACAATGAGGAAGACAATACTTGGGAAACCAAATGGGGGGTTCTCACCCAAATTACCAACAATAAAGTGGGAACCAAGGTTGGAACAAAGAGCGAGATGGTGGTTGGAAAGATTAGAGAGGTGGAAATTGGAGAGACCGGGAGGTTGAAAAAATAGATACATTCCTTCATATGATTGTCCAATACTCAAGGAACAAGTTGCCCTGAAAGGGAACTGAACCAAGGAAATTCTCACAAGGATCTTTAGCAAGGTTGAAGGATCTGACAAGGTGTTGAAGGTATTGAAAAATGGCTTCTCCATATTATCTCAGAAAGTGACCTCTCATTCGGTGCTTATCAAACAACTGGAGACTCAGATGTGCCAGATCTCCACCCATCTCAATCCAAGGAAAAAGGGAACATTGTCTAGTGACACCGTCCCAAATCCCAAAAATTAATATTGAGGAATTGAGAAATATGTCGTGCCACGACGTTATATAAGACACTTCTTGAGAGGAAACATAAGTTTTTATTTTATTTTATTACTTTCAATAACGAGTGTTGTGAGTGCAGGTTGAAATGAAGTCAAAGTGTTGCGAAAGGTCCTTTAAGTGATGCCAAAACTATATCAGTGATCCGCCAAAAGCATGGTGTGAACTTATTCTTGTTTGCATTTTGAGCTGAAAAATGTGAAAAAGTGTATTATCAACCTAGACAATTAGAGCTCCAATTGGAAATCCATCAAAGTGCACTATGCGGACTTCGTCGAGTCCACCGAATCACCCTTCAGGTTTGGTATCTATTAATGCCTCATTGGTGAGTTTAAGCCCCTTCGCTGATTCACCGAATGCGTTCAGTGACGTTAGTCATAGATCGCCAAACGTGCCTGACATAAAAAGGCCAACAGTCTTTTTTTACTTTTAAAAAGAATCCCTTTCATACCTTTGTGCTTATTTTCTCCCTTAAGATCCGAATACCATATTTTAGTGATTTGGGTTCCTCATTTGTGTGCTTTTGAGTACTTGGAGTGCCTTGTCAACCCAACCCTATTTTCCCTCATTTCTTGCGTTGTGCTTCTACTTGAGGTTGGTGTTTGATTTTTATCTTATTGTTTGTGCTTAAAATTGTGTTTTTCCATATGGGCTAAAGGCCATTTGAAGTATATTGTTGATTGATTTCATTGGGCAATGCTAAATAGATCGTATTAAAATGTGCCCATGAGTTAGATATTTAAGTTTGTACCCAAAATGGCTAAAATTGATATTGTTGGTGAAATGTTGAAATTGAACTTTAATGCATGTTCGGTCTTTGTTCAATTTCATGTGGGTGAAGTCTGATTAGGCTAGTGTTACTCCCATTGCATGATTTTTCCCAATAATAGATTGAGTGACGACTTTCTTAAGGTCAAATCGTTAATTTAAGCAATACTTTGTGATATTTGGGGGAAGTCGAAGTACCCATGGGAAGAAAAGCAAGTGGGTAGATTATAAAATTGATTGGGAATTCGGTATTGTTGCGTATTGTGGTTAAAGTTGTGAAATTAGGCACTAGGCTGAACATTGCCTATTTGGCGAGCTTGTCTTAGCTCGCCAAGGCAGTTAGGCCAATCACCGAGTAAGACCTAGTTCGCCTTCTTTGCTTGAATATGTCACCTGGATATTGTCCCATTCGGTGGACTTGTCTTAGTCCACCGAAACCCACTCAGCATGTCACCAAGTGGGAGTGGACATCACCTTTATGGCTGTTATTTTTAATTCTGCACTATCACTTTCAATGTACTTGTCTTAGCCCCCCAAAACCAATTAGGTGAATCGGTGAGTTGGAGATAGCTGCGTCCATCATGCCCGAGTTCCCTGAATTTTCGCACTGTCAAATTCGACGAGCTTGTATGAGTTCGCCTAACCTATTAGGCGAATTGCCTTCCTAGTAGGAAAGCCTCTCAACAATTTTGGAATTTTGATTTCTTCTGATTTTGATTTCAACTAACCTTTACCACATTATGTTTGTGTGATTGTGCTTTGCAGAAAATGGTTAGACCAAAAGGGAAGCAAGTTGTCTCATATGACATAGAATTAGAAAGAGAACCTTCTCCTCCTCCATCAAAAAGGCAGAAGGGGATCTCTATTATTGAGCCTTCTGAGGCTCCATGAAAACCCAAGAAGGTTGTTTCAAAGAAGAGAACGAACATCAGGTCCAAGTTAGTTCTGCCCTCTTCAACTCAGGCACCTACATCTTGGGTTCTCATGGTTATCGCTCCAAGAGCCCTTAACAAGCTCATGGCTGTTGGAGAACGTAAAATCTTAGAGGAAAGACGACTCTAAACTGATGTTGTCATGAGCGGCTACCCAGCTATCGGGGACACAATCCAGATCCACAAGTTTGAGGGGTTTACAAAGCGTCGAGATCCATATGTTCCGTCGTGGGTGTGGGAGGTTTACAACGCTTATGCACAAGCTTTGTCGAAGAAGAGAAAGGGCACAATGTGGAAGCCATAAGATGAAGTTGAGGTGCATGGCAAGATTGTACAATGCCACATAGGTGCAATAAATACTTATTTGAGCACTCCAGACAATACATCTTACATGTTTACACTACGTATGTGACATGATCTTGATTCTCTCAAAGGTTGGTTGACGCTACTTACCTCAGATATTTCTCCTCCTTGGATTTCTGACAGTGCGAATATAGAAAATAAGGACTTGAATATTGGGGCTCGCTATTGGTTAGGGTTTATAAGAAGTAACATTATGCCTTCACAGAACGAGTCCATCTTCCGGTATCCAAAAGGCTGTGTTAGTTGGTAATTAATTGACAAGGAGAAAATTAATGTGTGATCAATTATTATCGATGAAATGTTGTTGAGGTCAAGGCAAGAACATATTTCACTTCCGTTCCTAGTTCCTCTTTCAAGGGAAGACTGATATGCGGATCACACCGGCCTCCTCCAATGGTATCCATAGGATTGAGACTGATTATCTACAGGACGATGCAACTCAAAGGAAGCCTCCACCACCAGAAACTACACCCGTGGTTGATCTTGCCACACTTGCAACTGAGGCCACACCATCCTCTCCTTCTGTGGAGAAATCAGGTATACCCCAACATTCCTCAGTACCCTTTACTTCCACTATTTTTGCTTCACTTTCCCCCATTCCTATCTCCCGTCCCCCTTGACCCTGGCCATGGTTTATCAAATATGTAATCTTTTCCGATCTGCGAGGGTTGAGAAGGATTTACCCAAGATGATTGATCAAGCTATTGATGTTACTTTAGATCAACTGAAGGTTAGGTTGGCTCAGTGTGAGGCATTTATTGAGTCACACGGTGTGAGCTTGGATGACCTCACTACTAGGTTAGCGGCTCGATAGAAGGCTGAGGGTAGTTCAAATATTCTAACTTTGATGTGGAATGAGATAGTAGTTCTGAGGGTTGATGTAGACCAGATGAGGTCTACAGACATATCTGTTGTATGGGTGAGGTTCCCTTGCCTGACGTGCCCAATTCTACAACTCTGAATATGCCTAGTAGTGAGCTTTCTCTAAGTGTGGCTGAGCAACCGAGTAGAGGCGATGTCCCTGTTGGTGATTCAGTGATTGGTGGTACTGCTGGTGGTGATGTAGTTGTTGATGCTGGTGATGAGAGAGGATGATAGGGCCGATGATAATTTGGCAGAGGAGATAGATGAGGAGGAGCTGAGGAGAGAGAAGGATGAGTAATGGATAATTGTGACACTGACTAAGCTGCAGGACCTTGAGGAGACGATGGTCCATGCTACACTGGAGAGTTCCCTTGTTAAGACTTCCATAGTTGGTACCGGTGGAGTCTTTTCAGACTCCATCATTCCTCCCAGTGATGTGCCGGCCACTGATGCCCAAGTTGAACCTTTAGTGATCATTTTGCCGGGCACTGATGCAGAGGATAATGCCACTCCTCCCGAGATTCCAGATGAGAGCACTTCACAAGCATAGCCTGTCGGGGGGACTTTTACCTCTCCTATCGTACTCTTTATTTTATTTAGCATTGAAGATAGTGTTGTTTCTTTTTGGTGGGGTGAAGGAACTTGTGCAAATATTCCCCTTTTTTTGTATTTTGTTACTTTCAGTTTTATTTTTGGATGATTGTAGTATTTTGTTTTGTTTTATTATAGTAGTTTGATGGTTTGAGCTTAAATTTACTTCTCTCTATATTCTTGCCCCATGAGTTTCCAAAATTGTTGAAATGCTTCGGTTTTCATTGATAATAATTCAAGGATCGATTATGTTCAATATCGATGTCTTGGATAGTAATCATGATGAGCATTATGTTTTGTGTTTGTGTTTCAAGTAGAAACGTGGTTGCACTTTCGAATGATATTTTTGAATCTGGTGTCCACTAGCTGCGTTTTGATGTGAGCCTTGCAATGAACATCACATGTAAGCTTTTGATCTTTTCGGGCTGTGCTAAATGATTTTGTTTAGAGTGCCAGTGTGGTGAGGTTTTACTTGGAAGCATGCTTGTGGAATCCTAGAATTTTCCTTGTTAGTCCAATTGTCTAGCTTTGGCAAGTGCAAGGAATGATCTTGGGCAGAAATTTTGAGAGAGAACCCAAATTTCCATATCCTTTTTATGACTACATCATGAGAGTGTGCAACCATTTAGGCACTATTTGAGCCTATACCATTTGTTGAAAACCATATTGAAGCCTCTTGAACCAAATTAACCTTAACTCCTCACCCAAAATCCTTTTCGAAGCATTGGTTTGTTTGAATAGCAGACTTAGGCCAAAAGCCTCAGTTAGGGGTGTGGAAAGGAAGGAGGAAGGAAAGCCAAGTGAAAGACAAAGAAAGATGAAATGAAACTCAACTTTGAAGTGTGTTACAAAAAAAAGGAACACCTCTTTATATATAAAAAAAGTTTTTGATGAACAACCTTTGAAAAATGGAAATGAAAAAGAGATTTTAGTGAAATAAAAAGGGGTTTCCAGTAAAGTGATTTACAAGTCAAAGTTGAGTTTTCAAATGAAAACTAATGAAAAGAACTTGAGAAGAGGTGAAGATGATTATAACAATGCTTTGAAAAGGTGAAGTCACTTAGCCAAATTGACCATACCTTAACCCTACGCCCCATTACAAGCCTAAAAGACCCTTGGGATCTTGCATGAACTAGGTTGTGCAATGATTGGAAAATATGGGCAAACCTATGAGATGAAGCTTGCATGTATTTCTCTTTTGGGTGAGTGAGAGTTGTATTGATTCCTATCTTCTTTATTGATTTGATTTGTGAGAGCATGGAATCATTCTTGATGTGAGGGTACTTGAATGTATTTGTTGAAACTTGGTCATGCTTTAGAAAAGAAGCTATAGTGACCTTGAGCATCATTTGTAGCTTTTTGATCATGATTGAGTGTGACATATTACTGAGAGTAGTCTTGTAATGACACTTGCATGTTAGCTATTATTGAGAACTTTGTAGACACCCTTGTTGAACTAATTGTGTTCTTGATTTACTTGAGGACAAGTGAATGTTTATGTTGGGGGTGTTGATGAATGGTAGATTTACACTCATTTGAGGCCTATTTAGTTCAATTAGTGTCCTCAATGCCTAACTATGTCCTATTCTAATGATATTTTAATGAATTTTAGTTATGAAGGCTAAAGGACAAGGCAAGGATGAATGTTTGGAATAATGGCCAAAAGCATGAAGAGAAGTATAAACTCCACATTGATGATCACCTATCACGAAGGGCGGATCCGCCAAATAAAACAACCTCGCCCAAAGTGACAATGCAAAACACTTGAATTAATTGAGGCAAGTCGGCGTACTTGGAGAGAAACAACGACTCACTGAACATAAAGGGCGAAGCTGCTGACCATCACCGAAGGTGAAAGGACTTGGAGCAAAATTGAAAGTCTAAAACGCGAACAAAGGTGGTACTCGGTGATTCACTGAATTTGAAAGGCAAACTCTAATGAGCACTCCGATAGAGGTTCAAATACCTGAAGGCTAAAGCAAGAAAAAGGAAAGCTAAGGAGCAAATGACAATCCACCGATTATGCTCAGCGAGCCCAACTAATGTAACCGAATCGGTCACGCAGTGCATTTTAGGTCAAATTTTTGGGAACTATAAATAGCTCAAAGAGGAGAAAAAAAGAGATCCAAAAATAGTTCTAGAGATTGGTTTTGCACTTTTTCTCTAAAGTTTTAGAGTTAGAAAAACTTTACCTTGTGAAAAACACTTTCAATTTTTGAGTTTTTCTACTTTGCTCTTAATTTGTACAATTTGAAGTTGAATTCAGAGTGGGTATTGCTTATAATGGCTTAATTTCATGTTTTCCATGGCCGCTTTCACATATGTATAATTTCTTTACACATTGTAATGGGTGGATAAAACCCCAAAGTCTAGGTGTGCAGTTACAGGGTTAAGTGTGGGTATTGTGTCATGCTCTGTTTTGGCGATGTTCATCCTTGGATTTGGGATAATTATCATGGGTTTAACCTATTGGGTTAAGTTTTCAAACTTAATCCTACTTCCGATCTCTGATTGATATTTGAAAGAGATTGATTGGAGTGGGTAATTAGTTGGATATTGCAATTTATGTTTAATGTTATTAATTTTCCTGAAAATAGAGATTATGGGTCAGATCTATTTGCCCTACTTTTGCATCGAAAGAGAGAATAGTGTAAGGTAGTGGGTTGTTTAGTGAAGCATATAGATGAGACTGAAAGGAGATTCTATGAATTGATGTTTTGAGATTGAAAGAAGATTAGTTTCATTGAAGATGACCCTGCCTATCCATGAGAGTTCAGCACTATAGAGCAACAAAATTATTCAGATGTGACATTGATTTCCACTTCCTGCATCGCTAGATTACTTGTTACTTGATTGAATTTCTGAAATCTTAGTTCAATTGTGACTTTTGAGATCATAATCCTTTTTATAAATTTGGTGGAATCTTCCACCCATTGTTCTTATTGCTACAAATGAATTGATTCATAATCTTATTTTCTTGGTAGAATTGCTTGCCTTGTATCATTCTCTGTGGGATTTGACCCAGACTATTAGTTGTGTATTTATATTGACGACGATCGCTTACTCTTTGTATTTGTTCTGGAGAGTACTTTGAGCGTTATCACAAACTTTCATCCATAATTCCCTTTTTGCTACGGCTCCTGTGTTTCTCGGTTGCGATTTCAAGCTTCGTTCGATGATTTGGGATTGGACCCAGTTCAGGCTTGGAGTGTTTCATTGGTTACTTTACGGTGGACATTGCTCCACGGTTTATTTATGGTTGTGATTTGACATGGGATTCTTCCACAACAACTTATTTGGTCGCAGATTGAAGGTCTAGTCATGTTACCCTACTTATAATCACAAATTCAAGGTCTGGACACTTTATCTTCAGCCAAAATTTGTGTTTCGATTACATTATCCTCTAAAGAGTTGATATCTATTAACTTCATTTTATTAGTTCTTTTTGGAGTCTTATCCGCAGCTCTGTCCTCTCCAACTATGGATTCACTGGGCTTTGTTATTAGTAGTTATAGTCCTTCTGTGTACCAATCAGGTTTATGGGGGTCCTTCCGGGGTTTTACTTAAACATGTGCACGAGTATACCTTATCGGATTATGGGTCCAATTAGATTAATAGTTAGCTATATGCTTTCATTTCTGTTCTTTTTTACACTAATGTGCATTTCTTTTAGATTCTGCTCATTGACCTCTATAGTGTTATATTCTTACTTTTCTTATTGTCTTTACTTTTCAAGATCAGTCAGCCTATGATGCCTACTGGGTACCTGTTGTTTTGGTACTCATACTATAATCTGCATATGTTTTGTGATACAGGTCCTAAGACAAGTTATACACACTGATTTCAAGCCAGTTGCAACAAGATTCAGATGCGAGGGTGAGCTTATGGAATTCTGGATGATACTTGTGTTTTTCTTAGAAGCTCTGTACTTGTGACCACCAAATTCTGTGTTGGATCTTTTGATTTCCCAATGTTCATATTGCTTCTACTCTTTTCTCCTGTTATATTATTCCTCTATTACGGCTTGATTGTTGTTATTTCTAACCTTACATCCATTACTTGTCGTTTCGGGTTAGCTTATCCACTCATGGGTTATAGTAGGTGTCATCATGACTTGAGTTTTTGGGTCATGAGAAGTTGGTATTAGAACATCAGGTTCGTCGGTCTTTCTTGTACTGAGTGAATGCCTAGTAGAGTCCTATGGATCGGTGCGGAGAAGTCTGTATTTTGTCTTCGGGAGGCTACATGGCATGCTAGGAAGATCCTTTCATTTGTATCCCTCTCACACAACGTGTGTATTATTGCTTTCCTGGAAGCTCAATTGTCTCAATCTTTTGTAAGATGGCTCACACGTGTGACTCAATGGCTGAGGGTTATCCAATCGGGCTTACTACACACCAGCCTATGATAGGTAGAGGACTCTAGAGCTAGTGACAGAGCATCATACATAAATAGTTCCTCCAGACATATAGGGTCGGGAACAGCCCAACCACAACCCTTTCTCTAGACCTTCAGGCGGCTATCACCCATCTATTGACAGTGTTAGGGGGCCTACAGTAGGCCCCAACTTCAGTTGTACCAACACGGTAGGGTCAACCTTCCATAACAACTCCAAAGGTTGAGGTGCCACCAATACCTACCACTGCCCAGCCAGTTATTGTAGTTGAAGCTATGCCGCTCGAGGAGTAGAATATTGATAACGCTTAACTACATTTCATCCAATTCTAAGTGTAAGTGATCACAATCTAGTATAAACCCAACAAAGAGTTGGGGTCGTTCCCACAGGGAGTGATACAATAGAGAATTCAATTACGAAGTGAAATATGTGTTCTAGTCGGTTGTAGGAATAGAATTTATCGAAAAAATTAAAGCAAGTTGTAGGGGTTGACAACTAGTGTCAAATGGGAGGATTAGATTTAGCAATTAACAATTGAGAAAACATGGGAATATTTAAGTAGAGAGGGATCCTTGGGGATGTGGTTGATTAAAAGCCAATTTCGCTGTACGGGTGATTACTATTTACTGAAAACCGTTGAATCTTAGTGGGTAGGCTAGAATTTAGATGTAATATCCATCTCTCGATCAACTATCACGATTCAATCGAGTTCACTCGAACCTCGACAACCATAACAATTATGAACAACCCTAAACCTCAATTAATCTACTCTCTCGAGTTTGGTTGGTAGGATTCAATTAAGAATAACTTTCTCAAGCTGAATCCATAATAACCCAATCATTACAATAATCAATTGATAACTTTAATTCTAAATCCTCTTTCTCAAGCAAGAATAGAATACTAGGCTAGAACTGTATTTGCAACTACAATTCATCAATTAAAACTCAGTTATCAATTGAACCCACTTCAAATCAACAATTAAATCAGTAATAACTAACACCCATAAGCTAATTGAGACAATAAATCACATAATTACACCCCCAAGAATGGGGATTTTAGCCACACATTATAAAAAGTAGGAAAATATTACCAACTATGTTCTCCATCAGCTGGGTAACAAATTACAAATCTTCACAATGCTTGAAATCAACTAAAAATCAAAAACCAACTTAGCATTCTACTGAAAAACTCCAAGAACAGTGTTTGGATAAAAAACTCAATGTAAGAACTCTCAAACACTCAGAACATTCCCTCAAAATTACGGAACTCCTTTTCATCTTTTATAAATTCGTATTTATACTCTTTCAGATTTTCAGCTTTTGCACCAATCAGCGAGATTAGTCGAGCATGACCAACCAGGTTAGTGATGCGACAACTATCCTATTCCATCACCTTCTTGGCTTGCCTCTTCACCATTGAACTTCTGTAACTTTAGGCGATCAGGATCTGTATCGCTGATCCATTTGGCGGTTCACCGAAGTTCCTTTTCCATCGCCGAGTTGGCTTTTCCCCAGGGCTGGCATGCTGTAACTTTTGGAGAGCTGAAGTACCACTCGGCGAGTGGCCGAATGGTCTTGGCGATTGTCAGCTTTTCTTATCTTTAGCCTCTTTCAGCTTTTCCGCTCGTTTTTCCTTGATAATATCCTTGCCTCGCTCTTTTGCCTTCATAGCTGCAAATCAGCTCATAAACATCAATTTAGAGCATAAGATAGGAATTAAGGACACTAAAACTATGAATATTAAGCCCTAAATGAGTCAAAATCCAAGACTCATCAAATATGCTCGAGTGTTCTTCAAATTGTCACCCCGAGGTTTTCTATGTCAATTAGGGAGCCTGCCCATGAGTTGCTTATGATTTTCCATGAGCGGCTTCATATATTGGGATTCACTACATATCAGCTCGGCGGAGCAGTGGTGGTGTTCTTATCAAGAGGTTAGACCAGTTGTGTTACCTTCGGTGTCTTAGGTTTAGTTTTCAGTGGCATATCTAGCTAGGTTCATACCGTGGAGTGTTACAGATTGGCTCCATGACCAGTTCTCTAGGTTGGAGCAAGGCCCATGATTGTGTATGATTATAAGGTGAATTTTCATGAGCTGTCCCAACATTCTACCATTATGGTGCCTATTGAGTAGGAGAGGGTTTGTTGTTTTTTTCTTGGGTTAAAACTTCAGATCTGGATTGAGACTGAGTCTATAGTTTTAACGGGTTGCTCTTTTCTTGATGTTGTTGATCATGCCCACACTATGGGCTGCTTACAGTGGGCTGCTTCAGGTCATGGTGGCTGATATTTTGTGGGCCAATGTTTATAGGATTGTTATGACTGTTGGGAACTTTATCATTCATCTAGAGAATGTCCCTGACAAGGGATGATTTCACCAACACCACATCTAGCTTGACTAGTTGCAGCAGTAGCACCTCTAGCTAGGGGCGGTGCCCAAGTTGAGTACCGACGAGTGTATCACAAAGGAGTTCAGGGAGGACCCTACGGAGGTAGGTCAGGTGGTAGGATTGATGCTCGGGGTTAAGGTTGACAAGTCCACCTCTATGCAGCACCAGCGAGGGAAGAGGCTGAGGAATCAAACAACTTTATTAAAGGTACGATTCTTTTATGCATCATCCCGCCTCAACTTTATTTGATCTAGACACTACTTTTTCATATGTATCTGTGTATTATGTTTCCCAATTGAGTATGAGTTTAGAGCCTTTGCCAGCGCCATTGTGCGTTTTAACCCCGGTGGGTGAGTCTATAGTAGTGGATCATGTTTATAGATCTTGTTTTGTGGCTATCCAGGGGCGTGACATCCGTGCTGATCAAATTCTGCTTGATATGTTGGATTTTGATGTTATTCTGAGCATGGACTAGTTATCCCCCTGCCATGCGGTCTCTAATTTATTTTCTAAGACTGTTACCTTAGCCATGCCCGGTATCCCTTTAGTGGTGTGGCAGGGATCATATAGTAACACGCCAACTAGGGTTATCTTTTTTGTTCCGTCTTGAAGGTTAGTTGCTAGCAGGTTTCTAGCTTACTTCGCTTATGTGCAGGATGCGAGTAGGGAGGTACCTATGGTTTATTCAGTACCTATTGTTTGAGATTTTGCGGATGTTTTCCCTACTGACCTACATGCCCTTCCCCTGGACCATGATATTGACTTTGCTATCAACCTCGAGCAGGGTACCTGCCCTATTTATATTTCACCTAATCGTATGGCCCTCACACATCTCTAGGAGCTTCAGGATCTCTTAGGTAAGGGATTCATTTGGACGAGTGTGTTGATTTGAGGTACCTGTCTTATTTGTGAAAAATATGGACATCTCTGTGCGGATGTGTATTGATTGCATGAAGTTGAATAAGGTTATGGTGAAGAATCGCTGCCTTGTATTGATGATTTGGTTGACCAACTTCAGGGCACCATGGTTTTTTCTAAGATTGACTTGAGGTCTAGTTACCATCAGCTGAGGATTAGGGCGGTGGACATCCCTAAGACCACATTTATGACTCGTTGCGACCATTATGAGTTCCTAGTGATGTATTTTGGGTTGACTAATTCCCAAACAACATTTATGGACCTGCTTTCATTTATGCCCCCCATCAGCATACCCCGTGAATTATATATGGTGGTAAGATTACAACAACCCGGAAGTCCTTAAGTCAAGTTCAGATCTTGAAAAGCTTAAAAAATTTGTTTGTAGAAAATTTCTGTAATTTATAGACACCATCTATGGGCCGTAAGTGGAACTACAAACCGTAGATGGTATCCGTAGATAATTTTTAGAAATTTGAAAATAAGCATGAGATTTATGAGCCCAATTTGCGGGTCATTAACCACTTTACAGGTCGTAGATTGGTCCGTAAATCAAAGTACTATAATTTTTCAAATAAACATGAGCTCACGAACCCAACCACAAATTATAAAGCATTTTACAGGTCGTAGATGGGTTCGTGAATAAAACCTCTGAATTAGTGAAATTTTCCTGATTTCCACTAGAGCCTCCACGACCAGTAGTTCAATCCATGGATTGTAGATGGTCTCATGAAAGTTTCCGATGTCAGTTTTCAGGTAGGGTCATTATGGTATTTTAGTCCATATACTATATCATTTTAGTCTATTCTATGTGGGATTAACGAAATTTAGTTGATCTAAAACCTCCCATTCACGTACAAGCCTCAGAAATCATATTTTTCTTAGTAAAGGTTCCTCTCAAGCAAGAACTAGGGTTCTTCATCTTGAAGACTGTAATGACCCACCAGGTAATTTCTATTTTATTGCCTGATTTTCATTGTTCATAGCGTTTTTATAATGACCCCAAGACATTTATGACTTGCTGGGACTGATAGTTTGGTTACCTGGTTGTTCATTTGGATTTTGTTCAAGTTTCTGTATTTTAGAGCTTTAAAACTTTGAACGGTTGACTTTGATCAAAAGTTCAGGAAGATGACCTCATAATATTATTCTAATGGTTCCTTTATCTTTGAAAATTGAGTTTGGTCTAGAAGGACCTTTCATACGGATCTCGAGGCCTTTGGGATAATCCCGAGCCCCCTTGTGGGATTTATTTTTAAATGTAGATTAGGAATTGGGACTTAGTTTTCATTGAGATGACCTCGATTGTGACTTCGTATGACTCTTTTTAGTCTCTGAAATGCCAAATTTTGTGGGGTAGAATATTTTGTTTGTGTGCACGGGGTTCTGAATGCACCCAAGCGCCCCATCAGATATTTTGGCATTGGCCAAAACCAGCTGATCTGCATTAGTTGGTGCAGGCAAAAGTTGCCCTTCGCATTCAGGGGCTTCAGGCTATGTTCGTGGTGTCCAGGAGGCTAGGTCTCCGTGTTTACGAGGCCTTAGTCACGTTCACGGATGCCAACTTGATTTCCTTCTGCATTCGCGAGCCAGATGCTAGACTTCCAAAGCATTAGGGCCTCGAGTCTTCAAGATTGCGGAAGGATCCCCCGCATTTTCGATGAAACATTTCATCACGCCCCGAGCTACCCCTAGGACGTGGACACGGGACCTAGGATCACGAGCTACCCCAAGCTAACCCTGCTGGCATAACATAATCATACTTAAAGAGAACTGAATCAATAAACACTGAGCGGAAGCTAATCATAACATAAATCTGAAATGATGGGAAATACCTATTCGACATCTGAATATATAAATGAGGAGAGTTTAACAACAACTGAAAAGTCAAACTCAAATACTAAAGCTAATTCTAACTATGTCTGAAATAAAGCCTCTAACTAACTAGAAATGCTGGGACATGCCCAAACTAAATGTGGAGTCTGATGTATACGCCCCATCGAGAGGACCCAATATACCCTGCCAAAGGTATAAAGGCATGACTGGCGTGATCACTAAAATGATGCCCACAGAGGGGACTTACAACCTACGGGGCACGTAGTTCTCGGACTATGAGGGTACGCTGGAACCCTAGTCCACTCGGTATTAAGCTACTCCCAATTGATTATGAAATTAACACATTATGACTGAATGCTGTAAAACATGGATAGCTCGATGTTCTGATATGCATACTCTCAGAATGCAACAATTATATATGATAATATGACATTCGTAAACTGAAGCATGTATATAACTGAAATAGATGGCCTACCATGTGTAATACATGAACTAAAGGAACTACATCGCTAGGGTTCTGAATTTCATGCAAGAAACTAAGCAACAACATGATAATCTGATTTGCATCATTCTAACGGCTAAAACACAACAATTTCTAACATTCAAGAATCCCTAGGTCTAGATAGTATCAAGGGAATCAAGATTCTGACTAAATTCTAGGGACATAATGGGTGAAAAAAACCCACTAGTGAAATCCCACATACCTGGTGATGAATTCCATGAAGAAATCTTTCGATTTCGAGGCTGGAACTGAAGAAAACTCGCTGCGTTCTTGGACTAGGGTTGGTCGACTCTTTCTTCTCTTTTGCTCTGAGTTTGCTAAATTTTGGAGAATGAATTGACTAGGGTAAGTTCTAATTAAGTTACTAGGCTTAAATTAACAAAAACTACGTAGTTTAGGGGTCAAACGACGTAGTTTAGGGGTCCAACGCATAAGGAAAAGACCAAAAGACCCCTGATTTAACTGTTGTCGGACCAACCGACGGACCAGACCGACGGTCCGTGCTGGTCATCTGTTGACTGGCGTCTGGGGCTTGGAACTGAAGGCCACGATCCACAGACCTAGACCACGGACCGTGGTCTGACCTACGGTCTGTAGGTCCTGGCCGTGGGTCATGCCTTGGCTGAATTTTCTGGAGTTCTGGGCTAGAAATCTGGGGTTAACCTACGGCCCTTGTCCACGGACCGTGGTCTGACCTACGGTCCGTAGGTCCTGGCGTAGGTCTAGACTTAGAATATTTTTTCTGGGCTTTTCTGGGAGGGGCTCTAGGTGGTGAACCACGGACCACCACAACGGACCGTGGGTCACCCTACGGTCCGTAGGTGGTGCCCGTAGGTGGCATCTATAGCATCTCAAATCTGCAATCTGGTCTGTCTAGGATACGGGGTGTTACATTATCTCCCCCTTGGGAACATTCGTCCTCGAATGAAGACTAAACTAGCTGAATATTGAGGGAAAGAGCTGCAAACCCTACCACTAATTTCTGAAAGCTGATTTATGACTGAACTGAGTTCCAAGGACATGCAAATACGCTGAAAATGTAAGTACAAACTGAAGGAACATGATACTAAGACTGAATCTGTGCATGAATGACTGAAAACTGAAGAGGAACTATTACCTCAAGCTGGAATGGAATCGGAAGGAAAGAGATGAGGATACTTGGCCTTCATGGCTGCTTCTTCTTCCCAAGTAGCTCCCTCTACGGACTGACTCCTCCACAAAACCTTAACTGAAGTGAATTCTTTGTTTCTCTACCTTCTAATCTGACGATCAAGAATCTCAACTGGTACATCCTCATAAGTGAGACTATCGTTCACTGCCACACTCTCTAAAGGTACAATAGCTGCTAGATCACCCACATATTTCTTCAACAACGAAACGTGAAAGACCGGATGCACTGCTGCTAGTTCTGCTGGCAACTCTAACTCGTAAGCCACTTTAGCAACCCTTTTCAAGACCTTGTAAGGGCCTACATATCTAGGACTGAGCTTTCCTTTCTTGCCAAACCTCATCACCCCCTTCATAGGTGACACTTTCATGAAAACCGAATCATCAACTTGGAACTCTAAGTCCCTTCTCCTTACATCTGCATAAGACTTCTGACAACTCTGGGCTATCTTAAGTCTATCTCTAATGAGCTGCACTTTTTCCATAGCATCATGAACCAAATCTGGTCCTATCAAGGCTGCTTCACCTACTTCAAACCAACCAACTGGAGATCTACATCTACGCCCAAACAATGCCTCATAAGGGGCCATCTGAATGCTGGAATGGTAGCTATTATTGTAGGTGAACTATGTAAGAGGAAGGTGATCATCCCAACTACCCTTGAAGTCGATCACACAAGCTCTCAACATGTCCTCTAAGGTCTGCGGATGAAACACTTTGCTAAGATTAACCTGAGTACCAAGACCTTTCTAAAATGACTTCCAGAAATGAGAGGTAAACCGAGGACCTCTATCTGAGATGATAGACAAAGGAACTCCATGCAACCTGACTATCTCATTAATGTAAAGCTTGGCGTAGTCCTCCGCCGAGTCTGTAGTCTTAACAGCCAAAAAGCGTGCAGACTTAGTAACTTTGTCTACTAGCACCCAAATGGAGTCATGCTGTCTGCGAGTACGAGGTAAACCTGTAATGAAGTCCATGTTGATCACTCCCCACTTCCAAGTAGTAATGTTGATCTCTTGAGTCATACCCCCTGGTTTCTAATGTTCTACCTTCACTTGCTGACAATTGGGGCACTTAGCGCCACAAAACCTGCTATATCCCTGTTCATGCCATTCCACCAAAAGACTTCCCGCAGAACACGGTACATCTTAGTGGAGCCTGGATGAATAGAATACCTGGAGTTATGGGCTTCTGCAAGAATCTGCTGTCTCAACTTACCCACCTTAGGAACACATAATCGACCCTGATAGTGAAGCACACCATCTCCCCCTTAGAAGAATACCTCAACTCTCTACTGGTGGACTGAACCCTTTAGTTGAAGCAATATTGGATCATTTTCTTGCTTTTCCTTAACCTCCATTACCAATGAAGATTCTGACCTATTCTGGACTGTTACACTACCATCTGATATGCCCATAAGACGAACTCCTAGGCGAGCCAGTCTGTGAACATCCTTTGCTAGTTCCTTTCTTTCTTCCTCAACATGTGCTACACTATCCATAGATAGTCTGCTAAGGGCTTCTGCTACTACATTGGCCTTACCAGGATGGTAAAGCATATTTATGTCATAATCCTTGAGGAACTCAAGCCATCTCCTTTGGTGAAGATTCAATTCTTTCTGGGTGAA
Organism: Solanum etuberosum; assembly: GCA_029582245.1. Lineage (NCBI taxonomy): Eukaryota > Viridiplantae > Streptophyta > Magnoliopsida > Solanales > Solanaceae > Solanum > Solanum etuberosum. The sequence continues at coordinate 44,027 of JAJONR010000027.1, forward strand.
CACTTACTGAAGACTTTTATGGTCTGTGAACACATCTACGTGAACACCATACAAGTAATGTCTCCAAATCTTAAGTTCAAACACCATTGCTGCAAGCTCGAGGTCATGAGTCGGATAATTCTTCTCATGCACCTTAAGTTGTCTAGAAGCATAAGCTATAACCTTACCTCGCTGCATCAACACACAACCTAGGTTGACTCTGGATGCATCACAATAGATAACATAGCCATCTGAACCCTCTTGTAGAGTCAAAACCAGAGCTGTAGTCAACCTAGTTTTCAGTTCTGTGAAGCTTTTCTCACAATCATCCGACCACTGAAACTTAACCTTTTTCTGAGTCAACTTAGTCAATGGAGAGGCTATGGATGAAAATCCTTCCACGAACCTTCTGTAATAACCTGCCAGACCCAAGAAACTTGTGATATCTATATGAGAGGTAGGTCTGGGCCTTTGTTTCACCATTTCTACTTTTTGAGAATCCACTCGGATCCCTTCACTAGATACTATATGTCTGAGGAAAGCAACTGATTGTAACCAAAACTCACATTTGCTAAACTTAGCAAATAATTGGCGATCTTTGAGAGTTTGCAAAACAACTCTCAAATGAGTCACATGTTCTTCCTCATTCCTAGAGTAAATGAGGATATCATCAATAAAGACGATAACAAACAAGTCCAAATACTACTTGAACACTCTGTTCATCAAATCCATGAAAGCTGCAGGAGAATTGGTTAGTCCAAATGACATAACTACAAATTCATAATGACCATACCGAGTTCTGAAGGCTATTTTCGGAATGTCACTATCTCTGACTCTGAGCTGATGATAACCAAATCTGAGGCTATCTTTGAAAAATGACTAGCACCATGAAGTTGGTCAAACAAGTCATCAATCCTGGGGATGGGATACTTATTCTTGATTGTGACTTTATTCAATTGCCGATAGTCAATGCACATCCTGAGAGAACCATCTTTCTTTTTCACAAACAACACTGGTGCACCCCATGGCGAAATACTAGGTCTGATGAAGCCCTTATCTAGAAGGTCTTTCAACTGCTCTTTCAATTCCTTAAGCTCAGCTGGAGCCATTCTATAAGGAGGAATAGAAATAGGCTGGGTATCTGGATGGAGATCAATTCCGAAGTCGATTTCCCTTTCCGGAGGAACTCCAGGAAGATCTTCTGAAAACACTTCTGGGAACTCATTAAATACTGGAACTGACTCAAGAGTTGGGGTTTCAGAGCTTGAATCCTTAACCCAAACTAGATGATAGAATTAACCCTTAGAGATCATCTTTCCGGCCTTAAGGTAAGAAATTAATCGACCCATAGGCGCTAAGCTACTGCCGTTCCATTCTAAGATTGGTTCGTCTGGAAACTTAAAATGAGCAATCCTAGTTCTACAATCGAACGAGGCATAACAGGAATGTAACCAATCCATGCCTAGAATGATATCGAAGTCTACCATTTCTAACTCTACAAGATCTGCTGAGGTGAATTTCTAAGAGACTGTGACAGGGAAATTTCTGTATACCCGTCTAGCTATAACTAGGTCACCGACTGGAGTAGAGACTGAAAAGGGTTCTGAGAGAGTTTTGGGACTAACATCAAATTTGACTGCTATATAAGGAGTTACAAAGGAACGAGTAGCCCCTGGATCTAACAAAGCATAAACATCTAAGTTAAAAACTTGTAACGTACCAGTGACCACATCAGGAGATCTTCCTGATCCTGGAGAGCCTGAAAAGCATACAACCTATATTGGAGCTGATCACCACCTGTACCAGATAAGTTATCCTACTGAGTCGGGCGACCTGTTGGTGCTACTGAAGTTGTGGACTGAGCTCTACCATTATTACCTCCTTGACCTTGCTTAGAATAAGGACAATCTCTCATCCTGTGACCAGACTGACCATACCCAAAACATCCTTCCTTTCCTGCAAGATACTCGCCCGGATAGTTCTTACCACACTTAGGACAAGTTGGGTAGGTGCTGGTACCTGAAACACTCCCATGAGACTTAGAGTGCCCTACCTTTCTGATCCTGTCATAACCTGGAGGATGGAACACTTTCTGATGAAGGTGCCGGAGCTGAAGATTTCTGCTGAAACTGAGAGCGATTTCCACCACCCGATTTTTGTTGAGAGTACTCATAGTTACCTGTTCTAGCTTTCTTGTTGTCCTTAGCTATTTCCTTAAGTTGATCTCCCTCAACCTGCTGAGCATGAGTCATAAGCCTAGAGATGTTCATATTTTCCAGCAAAATAGCATTTCTGTACTCTGTTTTCACTAAGTCTGACACTCCATACAAAAACTTGTTCATTTGAGCCCTAAAATCGGCAACCATGTGAGGAGCATACCAGGAGAGTTGGGTGAACTTGAGTCCGTACTCTTGGACTGTCATGTTACCTTGTCTCAAATTCATGAACTCTTGAGCTCTTGCCTCCTTCAACTCTCTTGGGAAGAACCTATCTAGAAAAGTCTCACTAAAGCATTCCCAAGTGATAGGAGCTGCATCTGTACCCTTGTTCTCTTTCCATTGAGTATACCAGATATGAGCTACATCCATAAGCTGATAGGATGCCAACTTTACCCTATCATCACTTGTCACTTGCATCACTCCAAAGATCTTCTTGACCTCATCTATGAAGTTTTGGGGATCCTTACCAATCTGCGATCCTAAGAACTCAGGAGGATTTATCCTAACAAAATTGCGAACTCTAGCTGCAGCTGACCCAACATTAGCATTTGCAGGAGCTGGAACCTGCTGGTTGTTCTGGTTAGTCACACTCTGAGCCAAAAGTTGGATAGCATTCCGAAACTCTACATTCAAAACTTCCTGATCTGGGACTGGAGGAGCTGCATTATCATTCCTTGCGTTAGCTCTATAAGGAGGCATGATCTGAAATGTATAACGATGAGTTAGAGAGAGATCATACAAACGCATGATAAGCATATCAAAAAAGGGGGGGGGGGGTTTCCTAAAACACTTCGTAGCTTCCCCTTCATTAGATGTGGTACACTTCACACTCATGAAAAGGACTCTACTTAGTGAGGCTTTTCAGACATCCTAGGACATTTAACCTAATGCTCTGATACCAAGTTTTTCACTCCCCGAGCTACCCCCAGGACGCGGACACGGGACCTAGGATCATGAGTGACCCCAAGCTAACCCTGCTGCCATAACATAAGCATACTTATAGAGAACTGAATCAATAAACACTGAGCGGAAGCTAATTATAAGATAAATATGAAATGATGGGGAATACCCATACTACATCTGAATATATAAATGCGGAGAGTTTAACAACAACTGAAAAGTCAAACTCAAATACTAAAGTTGATTATAACTATATCTGAAATAAAGCCTCTAACTGACTAGAAATGCTGGGACATGCCCCAGCTAAATCTAGCAAAAACTAAAACTAAGACTAAAAGCAAAGGAACCATGTCTGTCATCCTCGGAGAATGAGGACTCACCACTAATACGGTTGAACTGAAGATCGGGAACCGGTCTATGCGTGATCTGGAAGCTAAGAACCTGAACCTACATCACGAGACGATGCAGCGCAGAGTATGCGTCAGTACTTGAAAGGTGCTGAGCATGCAGGATAGAGTAAAGCTGAACAATAATCATAACTGAAGAAGGAAATAAGAGCAATGATATAATCTGAACTGAATGTAAATAGTGAGATATACTGAAATACTGAGCTAACTAAATGCAATGACCAAGTACATGATATGCTGAGTCTGAATACTGAACTGTAACTGATAACCTGGTCAATGCACTAGAATCTGATTGTACTGTCGGAGATACTAATAACCGACATAAAACCACATGAGCTAAATGTGGAGTCCGATGTATATGCCCCATCGAGAGGACCCAATATACCCTACCACAGGTATAAAGGCATGACTGGCGTGATCACTAAAATGATGCCCACAGAGGGGACTTACAACCTACGGGGCACGTAGTTCTCAGACTATGAGGGTACGCTGGAACCCTAGTCTACTCGGTATTAAGATACTCTCAATTGATTATGAAATTAACACATTATGACTGAATGTTGTAAAACATGGATAGCCCGATGTTCTGACATGCATACTCTGAGAATGCAACAATTATATCTGATAATATGACATTCGTAAACTGAATCATATATATAACTGAAATAGCTGGCCTACCATGTGTAATTCATGAACTAAAAGAACTACATAGCTAGGGTTCTGAATTTCATACAAGAAACTGAGCAACAACATGATAATCTAATTTGCATCATCCTAATGGCTAAGACGGACGCAATATGCTCACCCTTGCCTTCGAATATTGCAGCTGCTGGCTCGAACTCAACACTGATAACTAGTGCTCAGACCTACATCACAAAACAAATGCAGAGTGTAGCATGGGTATAAAAATAACAAGTACATAATAGGAATCATAGCGCGAGTGAGCAATAAAAGTAAAGGCAATATGAAAAGTAAGAATTTAACACAAGAGATGTCAAAGAGCGAAAGGCTAACAAAAATCCACATGAGTGTAGAAAAAAACCAAAATGAAGTTAGTAAATACCTAACTAAAACCTAACTGGACTCATGATCCAGAAGGTACACTCGTGTGTAAGTTAAATTTAAAACCCAAATGGTCCCTCAAAATCCTGACATTTACATATAAGAACAACAACTACTAAGAACAAAACCTGGTGAATCAAGAGTCAAAGAGTGGTAGCCATGACCTCCTAGCGCGGATAGGCCTCCCAAAGTAACAATATGATCAATCCTATATGTATCAACTCTTTATAGGATAAAGAATTTGAATCACGGATAGTGGCTGAAGATTAATTTCTTAGACTTCGAATTTGAGACTAGTAATACAGCAGTTTCACCAGACCTTGAATCTGTGACAGAAATAGGTTGTTGAAGAATCCCATATAAAGTCAATAGAGAGAGTGACCAGGCCTTCAATTTGTGAACCAAATCCAATCTTACATCGCTAAGAGAAGCAAAAAACCTGAACTATAAAACACTAGGGCCACAGAAAGAGGAAGTTATGGATAAAATGTCTTCATAGCTAAGTTATCGCCTAATCTAAGGCTCATTCTATCAAAACGAAGTCTGCTACATTAGTCTACAGAGAGCTAAGACATCTGGAATGAAATCCGAGCAGAATTAAGACGTATCAGCTCCAAAATTAACAAATCTAAGGCAAGCACTAGTCTAAACCTAGAATAAGGAAAAACATGCTTCGAGATACAACCATAAACAAGCATAACACAGGCTACAAGGTAAGGTGATCAAAATAAGGGAAAACAACCTACCAATAATCCATAAATACCCGAAATAAGCCTAAATATGATTACTACCTAACTAAGTATGATCAACAAAACGAACTACCCAATCCAAATTCACAAAAACCAATATGTATTTACATCCTTGAGCTCAATCTAAAGGATGGGAAACCATAGCCTCCCTCAAATCAGACTACGCACGCTCCAAATTCACAACTCTAGAGCTTTTCCCTTCCAAATGGCCTCTGAATGGTTCCACACTATCAAATATAGGATCACAACATCAAGATGGACATTTAGACACAAAAATTATATTAATCATAGACCAAAATTTGAGCCCAAATGGGATTATGGGAACCATACGAGGAATCCCATAATTGACTCCATCAAAATATTAATTTAAGCTCCCCAAACATGTATCTCAAAACAGGACATAATTCGAGGCTTGAAACCCACAGAATCATCAACATGAATTAAAATTACCAATAAACTTAAAAGAGAAAGGCTAGGAAGTCCCTTTGGGAAGAATTTACTTCAAACGAGTGATCCCAAATCTCCCTGAACTCTCCAATGTGTATCCCTGAACTCCCAGAACACATAAGACTAGAAATCACCCAAATTGGCCTCTTACAACTCATGTTATCCCACTTTCAAATGTTTCAGCTAAGTGGAAACACATCTGGTTTTTATTTAAAAGACTAGATGAAATGTGTAACACCCCGTATCCTAGACATACCAGATTGCAGATTTGAGAAGTTACAGCTGCCACCTACGGACCGTAGGGTGACCCACGGTCCATCCTGGTGGTCCGTGGTTAACCACCTGGAGCCCCTCCCAGAAAAGCCCAGAAAAATTATTCTGAGTCCAAACCTACGCCAGGACCTATGGACCGTAGGTCAAATCACGGTCCGTGGTCTAGGGCCGTAGGTCAGACCCCAAATTTCTAGCCCAGAACTCCAAAAAATTCAGCCAAGGCATGACCCACGGCCAGGACCTACGAACCGTAGGTCAGAGCACAGGCCGTGGTCTAGGTCCTTGGATCGTGACCTTCAGTTCCAAGCCCCAGACGCCAGTCGACAGACGACCATCATGGACCATCGGTCCAGCCACGGTCTGTCGGTCAGGTCCATCGGTTGGTCCGACAACAATTAAGTCGGGGTCTTTTGGTCTTTTTCTTATGCGTTGGACCCCTAAACTACGTCGTTTGACCCCTAAATATGTAGTTTTTTGTTAGTTTAAGCCTAGTAACTTAATTAGAACTTACTCTAGTCAATTCATTCTCCAAAATTTAGCAAACTCAGAGCAAAAGAAAAGAAAGAGTCGACCAGCCCTAGTCCAAGAACGCAGCGAGTTTTCATCATTTCCAACCCCAAAATTGAAAGATTTCTTCATGGAATTCATCACTAGGTATGTGGGATTTCACTAGTGGGTTTCTTTCACCCATTAGGATGTCTCCATCTTTATCAATTGACTAGTCTTTTGTATTTTGAGACAAGTTTGTTTGTTTTGGTCAACTTTTGGGACTTGTACTCATTTTAGTAGCAGCTCTGTACTTGTGACTTCCAGGTACTGGAAGAGATGTTTTTGTTTTATGTATTTATGTAATGCTTTCACCTATCTATCTTGTTAATTTTGTTAGATTGTGCATTTTTTCTTTGTTTCTACCATTATACCATTACTTTTCATCCCAGATTATAGGTTGGCTTACCTACTAGTGGGATATAATAGGTTCTATAATGACATGAGCAATCGGGTCATGACAAAGTCTCAGTTGAAGAAATTCAAGATATTTTCTTCTTTCCAAGTATATGTGATTTCATAAATGTGTGTCCTATCACCCATTGAATCACAAAGAAAATCTAGTTTCTTAGTTAATGATTCATATTATATATGCTTGTTACTTGTCGTTATGGGTTACGTGTTGACTTACTTACTGATGGGTTATAGTAGGTGCCATAATGACTTGAGTTTTCAGGTTGTGACAAGTTGGTATTAGAGGCCCAGGTTCATGTCCCTTGTATAGAGTTAATGTCTAATAGATTCTTGCAGATTTGTGCACAAATGTCTATATTCTATCTTCGAGAGGATACAAGACATCAATAGAAAGATTCTCACTTTTATAGTGCTTTCGTGCATCATGTGTCTTGTTTCAATCTTTCGCAGGATGGCTCGCACGCAGGGCTTAGTGGCTGAAGGTGATGCACCTATGCCCATTGAAAGATCCCCAACCTAGGGTAGAGGAGGACCTTGACATTGTTCAAGGGCTACAACACCAAAACAGGATAAGTATAGGACTCCAGAGCCAGTGGCAAAGCCTCAGGAAGCTCCAACTCCTCCTTAGCAGCCCAACAACCACCCAGACCATATATGGCTCCAAACATTCAAGAGGTTATCACCCATTTATTTGTCGTGTTAGGGGGCATGCAAAAATCCAAACTACAGTTATGCCAGAACTGCAAGGTCAGTCTACAAGAGTGGTTCACCAGGTCAAAGTCTAGTAACACCTGCCATTTCTAGAAAGTTATTAAGGTTAGAGCTATGTCGTAGAGGAGAAGAAGATGCTCATAGTATTCTTGAAATTATCAACTCCAAGGTTTTTTGGGTCTACTGAGGAGGATGCTCATGACTTTCTAACTACTTTCCATGAGGTTATACACATTAGGATTAGTGGAGTCGCGAGGAGTTGACTTTACCACTTATCAGCTTGATGGGTGATCCAAGCAATAGTGGCATTCATATATAGAGGTTAGACAAGCTGGGTCCTCCAGTGTTGTGGGATGAGTTTTTAGAGTTCTTTTAGGCTAGGTTCATATCACAGAGTTTAAGGGATCGACTATGTGACTAGTTCTCAAAGTTGGAGTAGGATCAATTACTATATCTCAATACAACGTGAGGTTTCATGAGCTTTCCAAACATGCTATGATGATATTGCCTATCGAGTAAGATACAGTTTGTTGCTTTGTTTGTGGGTTGAGGTTTCAGCTACGGATTGAGACGCAATTTGTGGTTTCAACGGGCCACTCTTTCTTAGATGTTGTTGATAATGCCTGCATGATAAATGAGCTCTATCGTGAGGCCGATGGGTTTGGAAACAAGAGGGCTTGGCATCAGGGTAGCTATAATGGGTCTTAGTTTATGGGTAAGGAATCTTTTGATAGGCCTTGCCAGCGATTTCAATAGGGTTAGTCTAGCCGGCCTTTTAAGGCAGCACTTTAGACTTTGGAGGGTGAGCGATATGGTTAGAGTGACGCTGGTATGGGTTAGAGTTCGAAGGGTTTGCACTAGGGTTCTTTAGGTGTGATGGTTGTTATTTGTGGGCTGATCTTCATAGAGTTGCTATGAATGTGGCAAGATTGTTCATTGGTCTAGAGAGTGCACTCTGTGAGGGATGATTGCACTTGCTCCATATCCATCTCGGCTAGTGACGTCAGTAGCACCTCAGGTTAGAGGTGGTTCCTAGGGTCATGACCGACAATAAAGTCATAAAAGATCTCAATGAGGACCCAAGGTAGGCAAGTGTGATTCATAGGGTAGAGGTGGTCACTGCCACCTATATATAGCTCTACAGAGGGTGGAGGCTGAGGTATTAGATGTTGTTATCAAAATAAGATTCTTTTATGCCATCATCCCGCCTTGGCTTGATTTCATTCATTTTTACTTTTTCATATGTATTTGTGTATTATCCTTACAGGATGAGAAAATGTTTTGAGCCTTTTGCTGCGCCGTTGCATGTTTCAACTCCTATAGGTGAGTTTTTAGTAGTGAATCGAGTATATATATCTTATTTTGTGACTATCCAATGGTGTGACACTTGGGATGATGTTATTGTGCTAGATATGTTGTATTTTGATGTTATTCTTGGTATGGACTGGTTATTCCCCTATAGAGTGTTCTTGGGTTGTTTTGCTAAGACCGTTAGCTTAGCCATTCCTTGTATCCCTCAGGTGGTGTGGCAGGGCTCTTTTAGTAACACGTTGATTGGGTTATCTCTTTTGTTTGGGTTCAAATATTGGTTGCTTGAGGGTGCGTAACTTATTTGGTTTATCTGCAGGATGTGAGTAGGGAGGGCCCTATAGTTTCTTCAACCCCCATTGTGCAAGATTTTGTGGATATTTTCATTATTGATCTACTTGGCCTTCTCCGAAGCATGATATTGACTTTTATATTGAGCTCGAGTTAGCCACTCATCCTTTTTCTATTCTGCCTTATCGTATGGACATCGTAGAGCTCAAGGAGCTCAATGTTCAACTTCAGGATCTCTTAGGTAACGATTGATATGGCTGAGTATGTCACCTTAGGTTGATCCACGCTTGTTGCTGAAGAAGAAGAAGGATGGGTCTATGCAAATGTGTCTTTATTATAGGTAGTTCAACAGGGTGACACTGAAGAACCAGTACCTCATACCTCACATTAATGATTTGTTTGAGCAGTTTCAGGACGTCGTGGTGTTTTCTATGATTGACTTGAGATTTGTTACCATAAGTTGAGGATTAGGGAAATATACATCCCTAAGACCGTATTTAGGACTTATAACGACAATAATGAGTTCCTAGTGATGTCTTTTGGGTTGACCAATGCACTGCGACATTTATGGACTTGATGACACATGTGTTGATGCACTATAATGTTTCTCTTGACTATATTTTCATTGATGCCATCTTTGTATACTCATAGAGCTAGTAGGAGCATGAGCAACATTTGCGGACCGTGCTCTATACTTGAGAGACCAACGCCTTTATTCATAGTTGTTAAAATGTGACTTGTGGCTTGAGTTTGTAGCATTCTTGGGGCACGTGGTGTCCAAGGATGGTATTATGATTGATCTAGTGAAGATTTAGGCTATTCATGATTTGGCTAGGCCTACCTCTGTGACTGAGATTCGAAGTTTCATGGGATCACTGGATACTACAGACGGTTTGTAGAGGGCTTCTAAACTATTGGAACACTTTTGTTACCCTTGATTCCACTTGATATTCTATTTGTATGGTTTTAGGAATGTGAGTTGAGCTTTTGGAAGCTCAAGGAGTTATTTACTACCAACCCTGTTTTATTTTTCCAGTTGAGGGTGAGTGATTCATGGTGCATTATGATGCATCCGGTGTAGGTTTGGGTTGTGTATTGATGCATTAGGTTGTGTTATAACTTATGTCTCGAGGCAACTTAAGGTGCATGAGCATAACTATCCCACTTATGCTTTAGAGTTGGAAGCGGTAGTTTTTGTGCTTAAGATTTAGAGGCACTACATGTATGGGGTTCGATGTGAGATCTACACTGATCAAAGAAGTCTATGGTACATGATGAGCTAGAAGGGCCTTAATTTGAGGTAGCTGATGAGTCTGGGATTTCGACTCATTTAGGGATAATGATTCATAATTAGTGTCCTCAATGCCTATATTATGCTCTAAACTGATATTTAAGTGCTAATTTGCAGCTATGAAGACAAAAGAGCAAGGCAAGGACATTACCGGACAAAACGGAGCGGAAAAGCTGACGATCGCCGAGACTGCTCGGCGATTCACAGAAACCACTAGGCGATTCACCGAGACCACTCAGCGATTCGCCGAGTGGTTCTTCAGCTCACCTAAAGTTACAGCATGCCAGCCCTTGGACAAAGGAAACTCGGTGGTGGAATTTACAATTCGGCGATGCGCCAATTGGATCGGCGAAGGAGTTTCAGCCCGCCTAAAGTTACATGATGATTAGTGAAGATGCTAGCAAAAACGGCGATGAGAAGGGACAATTGGTGCATCGCCAATCAGGTCGGCTAGCCTGGCCTCGATCACCTTAAATCACAACATAAAAAGGGTGAAGACTCAAGATAAAAAGGCGACGGACAGGAGCCTTTGGCGTGTCACCGACCTAGTCGGCGATGTTCAACTTATACTGCCGAATGATCCCGAAGGAATAAATCTGGAAACGTATAAATTGATTTTTTAAAAGAGAAAAAGGGGTGCTCACACTTTTAGACTCTGGGTTTTTGATCCAAACACTGGTTTTTGAGTTTTGTTAAGTAGAATTAGAAGTTAGGTTTTGATTTTAAGTTGATTTCAAGCATTGTGAAGACTCAAATTTCATTACCCATCTTATGGAGAACATAGTTGGTAATATTTTCCTGCTTTTTATAATGCGTGGCTAAAACCCCCATTCTTGGGGATGTGATTATGTTATTGATTGTCTTAATTAGCTTATGGGTGTTTGTAATTAATGATTTTATTGTTTATTTGAAGTGGGTTTGATTGATAACTGCGTTTTCATTCATGAATTGTAGTTACAAATGCAATTCTAATCTAGTTTTCTTTGCTTCCTTGAGAAAGAAGTTTTAGAATTAAGGTTATCAATTGATTATTATAGTGATTGGGTTATTGTGGATTCAGCTTGAGAAAGTGAGTCTAAATTCGATCCTACCAATCTAGCTCGAGAGAGTAGATTAATTGAGGTTTTATGCTGTTCATAATTGTTATGCTTGTCGAGGTTCAAGAGAACTCACTTGAATCGTGATAGTTGATCGAGAGATGACTATTACATCTAAAGTCTAGCCTACCCACTAAGAATCTTTCATCCAAAAAACATGATTTACTATCAATTCAATCATAAACAATTACAATCCACTTAATTGGATCAACATTCATCATAACCCACAACATTGGAAGAAACCCTAACTAGAATTAGAGAATTCTTCATCAAATTGGGGGAATTCTAGGGGACTCCATGGATGAAAGAAGTCCATGAATGAAAAGATATCATACCTTAGTGACAAAGCCCACAAAATCTTGAAGATTGGAGGCTTGACTTGACCCTAGCTTCAATTTCTTCCTTCTTCTTCCAACTTCTAGAGAGAGAATATTTGAGAGAAAGAACTTTGGGATTCTTTTGGATTTTTGGAAATAATGTCTTGAATGGTGAGTTTAAAATGTTAAAACCACTTATATAGGTGTACTAGGCTTAGGTAAAATTACCTCACTTTATTTTAATTAAAACCGAAAAGTCCCATTGTGCCCTTAACTAAATTGCCCAACCTCTACCCACGAGACCCCGCTGACTGACCGTGGATGGACCTATGGTCCATGCTGGTCAGGCGTGGGTAGATACAAATATTTTTCTGCCCACCAACGACACCCATAACCATGAGCCATGGACCTACCGATGGGACGTGGGTCCTGGCGTTGTTACTGCCTTAGGCAGTGTTCTTGTTGCCCATCTACGAGGCCACCTACGGGGCGTGGACTCACCCACGAGCCGTGGTTGGTTACTATGAGGTGGTACCTTAGAGTTCTAACATGCTATGCCCTCTATCTCGAGTTCACGGTGTTACATTATTGTTGGTTTGCCTCACACCTGACGACAACATGATTCGATTTAGGTTATAGTAGATCGGATGAGGAAATCCACTCATTTTATTCCCGTCAATGTTTCCTATTCGGCGGAGGACTATGCTAAGTTGTACTTGAGAGAAATGGTAAAGTTGCACGGAGTGCGTTTGTCCATTATTTCCGATTGTGGTACCCAATTCACTTCTCAGTTTTGGAAATCTTTCCAAAAGGTCTTTAGAAGACATGTTTAGAAGACATGTTAAGAGCTTGTGTGATTGATTCGAAGGGTAATTGGGATGACCATTTTCCATTGATTGAGTTTTCATATAACAATATGTATCACTCGAGTATTGATATGGCTCCATTTGAGGCATTATATGGTAGGAGGTGTAGATCTCTTATAGGATGGTTTAAGTGGGTGAAGTCACCCTAATAGGTCCAGAGTTGGTACATGAGGCCATAGAGAAGGTTCGACTTATTAGAGAAAGGTTGAAAACAGCTCAAAGTCGACAAAAGTCATATGTCAATGTAAGAAGAAGATATCTTTAGTTTGATGTTCATGATTGGGTTTACTTGAAAATCTCACCCATGAAGGGTGTAATGAGGTATGGTAAGACAGGGAAGCTTAGTCCCCGATATGTAGGCCCATATCAGATTTTGAGAGGTGTTGGTAAAGATGCTTATGAATTAGATTTTCCAAATGAGTTTGCATCGGTGCATCCATTTTTCCATGTCTCTATGTTGAAGAAATTTGTTGGTGATCCGACATCCATAATTTCCTTAGAAGGTTTGGGAGTTAAGGAGAATCTTTCTTATGAAGAAGTTTCAGTTGAGATTTTAGACCGGCAAGTCAAGAAATTGAGAAATAAAGAAGTAGCTTCCGTGAATGTGTTGTGGAGGAATGAATTAGTTTAGAGTGCTACTTGGGAGGCCGAGGCCGATATGATGTCCCGATATCCTCATCTTTTTCTTTCTATTCCTACTCTAGCTTGAGGTAATGAGTTCCTCATGGTTTGTTCTTTGTTTTGGAGTCATGTGTCTTAAATGTTTCCATGATTTTCTCGCTATGCATGATTTATGAAAAGTTCATGTTTTGAGACAAATGACTCAATTTGATTGATTTCTACATGTTTATACGCATTTGAGTATGAATTGCATGTAGACTACATTGTATGATGTTATGAGCATTTTTTTAGCTTGGATTTGATGTTTCCTCCTCGGATGTTAGCTTGGAAGTGATGTTTCCTTCTCGGGTGTGTGCATTGCATGCATGATGGGCTGCTAGATTTAGTTCCACCCATCTTAAGATGTTTTGATTATGTCTTAGCTTGGAGTCGATGATTCCTCCTTGGTTATATGCATTTAGATGAAGTTACATTGATGGTTGGGTTGTTAGTTCCTATCCTACTCTTTTCGTACTAGCTTGAATCTCATTCGAGGAAGAATGATCCTAAGGGGGAGATATTGTAACACCCCAGATTCGAGGAAGGGCAAAGTAACAAATTTTAGGAGTTGCAGGTGCCAGCCGACGGAGGCCACCTACTGCCTGTGGATGGGACCATGGACCGTAGGTGTGGTCCGTGGTTGGCCACCCCAACTCAATCTCAGAAGCCATGAAACCATGACTTGACCAACTGACCGTCAGTCAGACCACGGTCCGTGGTTGAGCCTCCGTGGACCATGACCCCGAATTCCAACTTCCTGACCATGGACGACGGTCTTGCAGGACAAACCGTCGGTCAGTCCACCGTCCGTCGACCAGGGTCTATCGATGGTGGGTTCGACATTTATTGCAAGGGTAGTTGGGTCTTTTCCAAATTATTGTATCCCTATACTACATCGTTTTACCCTTCACTAAGACTCCTGTATAAGTTATTCCAACCACCAAATTAGTTCATTCACTTCATTCTCTTCAAATTCACCAAAAAAAAGAACTCTCAAATATTTCTCTCTTTAGAAAGCTTGAAGAAGAAGGATTCAACCTAGGGTTTAAAGTCAAGTTTCATGTCCTCCATTGAAGATAAGCAATTGACTTCAGGTATGATAGTTTTCATCCATGGATTCCTTCCATTCATGGAGTTCCCAAATTTCTCTATTTTCAAAGTTAGAAATCCCTAATTGAGTTAGGTTTTTCTTCAATTATCATGGGTTCTTTTGATTATTAATTTATATGATTGAATTATGATCTCTTATGCATGAATTAATGAAATATTATGATTTTAAGATGATTTCTCCCATGAACCCATGTAATCCCCATGTTTTCAAGTTATGACCATATGATGTGGGCTTTTGATTATAAAGGAAGAGTTTTATGAAATTAAGCATGTATTGCTAGCTTTACATAAATCTATGATGAAATTCATAGCTAGCCCATATTTTCTATAGGTTGATGATTGAAAATGGGTTTTGAACCTTTAAAGATAAATTATGGAATTATGCATTTTCTTATGACATCTATGCAAACGTTTCAAGGATGCTTCGAGAGTAAAGTATCAATTATGATGTTGTTGTTGTGTTGTTGAAAGGATATTCTCATAAACACATAAAATCAAGATGTG
>JAJONR010000029.1:0-16327 GCA_029582245.1 Solanum etuberosum
AGTCTATGGATTTTCGGTGATCCAGATTCTGATGTGATTTTTGCTGAAAATTTTCATAAACATCGGTTAAGACCTTATTTATGGAGCCAGTTGGTCCCGACGGGCAAACCGGCCCATTTTAAAGGTCAAACGAGCCCCAGAGTAGGTAAACCCCCATTTTGCCGATTTTCGTGTACTATAGTCCACGGATTTTTGGTGATCCAGAATTCCGACGTGATTTTTGTCGAAATTTTTCATGAACGTTCGTTAAGATCTTAGCTATGGATCCAGTTGGTGCCGACGGGTAAACCGGCCCATTTTCAAGGTAAAACGAGCCCTAGAGCAGGTAAACCCCCAATTTACCCGATTTTCGAGTTATATAGTTCATGGATATTTGGTGATCCAAAATTCAGATGTGATTTTTGCCAAAATTTTTCATGGACATCCGTTAAGACCTTAGCTATGGAGCCAGTTGGTCCCGACGGGCAAACCTGTCCATTTTCAAGGTCAAACGAGCCCTAGAGAAGGTAAACCCCCCATTTTACCAATTTTTCGTGTGCTATAATAGTCCATGGATTTTTGGTGATTCAAAATTCCAATGTGAATTTTGCCGAAATTTTTTATGGACGTCCGTTACGACCTTAGCTATGGAGCCAGTAGGTTCCGACGGGCAAACCGGCCCATTTTCAAGGTGAAACGAGTCCCAGAGCAGGGAAACCCCCGATTTTACCGATTTTCATGTGCATAGTCCATGATTTTTTGTGATCCGGAATTTCGACGTGAAAATTGCTCAATTTTTTCATGGACGTTCGTGGAGACCTTAGCTATGGAGACCATTGTTCCCGACGGGCAAACCGGCCCATTTTCAAGGTTAAACGAGCCCCAGAGCAGGTAAACTCCCCATTTTGCCGATTTTCGTGTGCTATTGTTCATGGATTTTTGTTGATCCAAAATTCTGACGTGATTTTTGCCGAAATTTTTCATGGACGTGCGTTAAGACCTTAGCTATGGAGCTAGTTGGTTCCAACGGGCAAACCGGCCCACTTTCAAGGTCAAACGAGCCCAGAGCAGGTAAACCCCCGATTTTTCTGATTTTTGTTTGCTATAGTCCATTGATTTTTAGGGATCCAGAATTCTGACGTGATTTTTTCCGAAATATTTTATGGACGTCCTCTAAGACCTTAGTTATGGAGCCAGTAGGTCCCGACGGGCAAACCGGCCCATTTTCATGGTCAAACGAGCCCCAGAGCAGGTAAACCCCCATTTTGCCGATTTTCGTGTGATATAGTCCATGGATTTTTGGTGATCCGCTATTCCGTCGTAATTTTTTCAGAAATTTTTCATGGACGTCCGTTATGACCTTAGCTATGAAGCTAGTTGGTCCCGATGGGAAAACCGACCCATTTTCAAGGTCAGACGATCCCCAGAGCAGGTAACCCCCCCATTTTGCTGAGTTTCGTATGCTATAGTCAATGGATTATTGGAAGTCCACAATTCCGACGTGATTTTTGCCGAAATTTTTCATGGACGTCCGTTAAGACCTTAGCTATGGAACCAGTTGGTCCTGACGGGTAAACCGGCCCATTTTCAAGGTCAAACGAGTCCAGAGCAGGTAAACCCCCTATTTTGCCGATTTTCGTGTAGTATAGTCCATGGATTTTTGGAGATCCAAAATTTCGACGTGATTTTTGCAGATATTTTTCATGGGCGTCCTTTAAGACCTTAGCTTTGGAGCCAGTTGGTCCCGAAGGGCAAACAGGGCCATTTTCAAGGTCAAACAAGCCCCAGAGAAGGTAAACCCCATTTTGTCAATTTTCGTGTGTGTCCACGAATTTTTTGTGATCCGAAATTCCGACGTGATTATTACCAAAAATTTTCATTGTCATCCGTTAAGACCTTAGCCATGGAGCCAGTTGGTCCCGTTAGGCAAACCGGCTATTTTCAAGGTCAAATGAGCCCTAGAGCAAGTTTACCCCCCATTTTACCGATTTTCATGTGCTATATTTCATGAAATTTTGGTGATCCAGAATTTCGACGTGAATTTTGCCGAAATTTTTCACGGACGTCCGTTAAGACCTTAGCTATGGAGTCAGTTGATCCCGACGGGCAAACCGGCCAATTTAAAAGGTCAATTGAGCCCCAGAGCAGGTAAACCCCCATATTGCCGATATTCGTGTGATATAGTTCATGGATTTTTGGTGATCCGCTATTCCGTCGTAATTTTTTCAGAAATTTTTCATGGACGTCCGTTATGACCTTAGCTATGAAGCTAGTTGGTCCCGATGGGAAAAACGACCTATTTTCAAGGTCAAACGAGCCCCAGAGCAGGTCAACCCCCCATTTTGCTGATTTTCGTATGCTATAGTCCATGGATTATTGGAAGTCCAGAATTCCGACGTGATTTTTGCCGAAATTTTTCATGGACGTCCGTTAAGACCTTAGCTATGGAGCCAGTTGGTCCCCACGCCCAAACCGGCCCATTTTCAAGGTCAAACGAGCCCTAGAGCAGGTAAACCCCTATTTTGCCGATTTTCATGTGTTATATTCCCTGGATTTTTGGTGATTCAGAATTCCGAGACGATTATTGCCAAAAAATTTCATGGACGTCCTTTAAGACCTTAGTTATGGTGCCACTTGGTCCCGACGGGCAAACCGACCCATTTTCAAGGTCAAACAAGCCCCAGAGTAGGTAAACCCCCCATTTTGTCGATTTTCGTATTCTATTGTCCATTGATTTTTGGTGATTCGAAATTCCGACGTGATTTTTGCATAAATTTTTCATGGACGTTCGTTATGACCTTAGCTATGGAGCCAGTTGGTCCCGACAGGAAAACCGGTCCGTTTTCAAGGTCAAACGAGCCCCAAAGCAGGTAAACCTCCCATTTTGCCTATTTTCGTGTGCTATAGTGCAGGGATTTTTGGTGATCCAAAACTCCGACGTGATTTTTTCCAAAATTTTTCATGGATGTCCGTTATGACCTTAGCTGTGGAGCCAGTTGGTCCCGACGGGCAAAACAACCCATTTTCAAGGTCAAACGAGCCCCAGAGCAGGTAAACCTCCCATTTGGTCGATTTTTGTGTGCAATAGTCCATGGATTTTTGCTGATCCGGAATTCCGATGTGATATTTGTCAAAAAATTTCATGGACGTCCGTTATGACCTTAGCTATGGAGCCAGTTGGTCCTGATGGGTAAACCGGCCCATTTTCAAGGTCAAACGAGCCAAGAGCAGGTAAATCCCCTATTTTGCCGATTTTCGTGTAGTATAGTACATGGATTTTTGGAGATCCAAAATTCTGACGTGATTTTTGCAGATATTTTTCATGGGCGTCCTTTAAGACCTTAGCTTTGGAGCCAGTTGGTCCCGACGGGCAAACAGGGCCATTTTCAAGGTCAAACAAGCCCCAGAGAAGGTAAACCCCCCATTTTGTCGATTTTCGTGTGCGTCCACGAATTTTTTGTGATCCGGAATTCCGACGTGATTATTACCAAAAATTTTCATAGTCATCCAATAAGACCTTAGCCATGGAGCCAGTTGGTCCCGACAGGCAAAACGGCAATTTTCAAGGTCAAACTAGCCCTAGAGCAAGTATACCCCCCATTTTACCAATTTTCATGTGCTATATTTCATGGAATTTTGGTGATCCGAAATTTCGACGTGAATTTTGCCGAAATTTTTCATGGACATCTGTTAAGACCTTAGCTATGGAGTCAGTTGATCCCGATGGGCAAACCGGCCAATTTAAAAGGTCAATTGAGCCCCAGAGCAGGTAAACCCCCCATTTTGCCGATTTTTGTGTTCTATAGTCCATGGATTTTTGGTGATCCGGAATTTCGACGTGAGTTTTGCTGAAATTTTTCGTGGGCGTCCGTTAAGAACTTAGCTATGGAGTCAGTTGGTCCCGATGGGCAAACTAGCCCATTTTCAAGGTCAAACGAGCCCCACAGTAGGTAAACGCCCCATTTTGTTTATTTTCGTCTGCTATAATCTATGTATTTTTGGTGATCCAGAATTCCGATGTGATTTTTACCTAAATTTTTAATGGACGTCCGTTAAGACCTTAGCTATAGAGCCAGTTGGTCCCGACGGGAAAACCGGACAATT
This sequence comes from Solanum etuberosum, assembly GCA_029582245.1. Taxonomy (NCBI): domain Eukaryota; kingdom Viridiplantae; phylum Streptophyta; class Magnoliopsida; order Solanales; family Solanaceae; genus Solanum; species Solanum etuberosum. The sequence continues at coordinate 4,084 of JAJONR010000029.1, forward strand.
TTCAAGGTCAAACGAGCCCTAGAATAGGTAAACTCCCCATTTTGCCGATATTTGTGTGCTATAGTCTTTGGATTTTTTGTGATCCGAAATTCCGACGTGATTTTTGCCAAAATTTTTCACGGACATCCATTAAGACCTTAGTTATGGAGCCAGTTGGTCATGATGGGGAAACAGGCCCATTTTCAAGGCAAACGAGCCACAGAGCAGGTAAACCCCCCTATTTTTCCGAATTTCGTGAGCTATAATCCATGGATTTTTGGTGATCCAAAATTTCGACTTGATTTTTGCCAATTTTTTTCATGGAAGTCCGTTAAGCCCTTAGCTATGGAGCTAGTTGGTTCCAACGGGCAAACCGGCCCACTTTCAAGGTCAAACTAGCCCAGAGCAGGTAAACCCCCAATTTTTCTGATTTTCGTTTGCTATAATCCATTGATTTTTAGGGATCAAGAATTCTGACGTGATTTTTTTCGAAATTTTTTATGGACGTCCTCTATGACCTTAGTTATGGAGCCAGTAGGTCCCGATGGGTAAACCGACCCATTTTCAAGGTCAAACGTCCCCTGAGCAGGTAAGCCCCCCATTTTACCGATTTTCGTGTGCTATAGTCCATGGATTTTTGGTGATCCCAAATTGCGATGTTATTTTTGCCGAATTTTTGAATGGACGTCCGTTAAGACCTTTTCTATGGATTCAGTTCGTACCAACGGGTAAACCAGGCCATTTTCAAGGTCAAACGTGCCCAGAGCAGGTAAACCCTTCATTTTGCCGATTTTCGTGATTTTTGGTGATCCGGAATTCCGATGTGATTTTTGTCTAAAATTTTCATGGACGTCCGTTAAGACCTTAACTATGGAGCCAGTTGGTCCTGACGGGAAAACTAGCCCATTTTCAAGGTCAAACGAGCCCAGAGCAGGTAAACAGCCTATTTTACCGATTTTCGTGTAGTATAGTGCATGGATTTTTGGTGATCTGGAAGTCCGATGTGATTTTTGCAGATATTTTTCATAGTCGTCCTTTAAGACCTTAGCTTTGGAGCCAGTTGGTCCCGACGGGTAAACAGGGCCATTTTCAAGGTCAAACAAGCCCCAAAGCAGGTAAACCCCCCATTTTGTCGATTTTCATGTGCGTCCACAAATTTTTTATTATCCAGAATTCCGACGTGATTATTGCCAAATTTTTTTATGGACGTCCGTTAAGACCTTAGCCATGGAGCCAGTTGGTCCCGACGGGTAAACTGGCCATTTTCAAGGTCAAACGAGCCCTAGAGCAAGTAAACCTCCCATTTTTGCCGATTTTCATGTGCTATATTTCATGGAATTTCGTTGATCCGGAATTCCTACGTGAATTTTGCTGAAATTTTTCATGGACGTCCGTTAAGACCTTAGCTATGGATCCAGTTGGTGCCGACGGGCAAACCGGCCCATTTAAAAGGTCAATTGAGCCCCATAGCAGGTAAACCCCCCATTTTGCCAATTTTCGTGTTCTATAGTCCATGGATTTTTGGTGATCCGGAATTCCGACTTGAGTTTTGCCGAAATTTTTCATGGGCGTCCGTTAAGACCTTAGCTATGGAGCCAGTTGGTCCCGACGGGCAAACTAGCCCATTTTCAAGGTCAAACGAGCCCTAGAGTAGGTTAACCTCCCATTTTGTTTATTTTCGTGTGCTATAATCCATATATTTTTGGTGATCCGGAATTCCGATGTGATTTTTGCCTAAATTTTTATTGGACGTCCGTTAAGACCTTAGGTATGGAGCCAGTTGGTCCCGACGGGCAAATCGGACCATTTTTAAGGTCAAACGAGCCCAAGAACAGGTAAACCTCTCATTTTGCGGATATTCGTGTGCTATAGTCCATGGATTTTTTGTGATCCAAAATTCCGACATGATTTTTGCCAAAATTTTTCACGGACATATATTAAGACCTTAGCAGGTGCAGGTAAATCCCCCATTTTTCCAATTTTCGTGTGCTTTCCATGGATTTTTGGTGATCCAAAATTCCGACTAGATTTTTGCCAAAATTTTTCATGGAAGTCCGTTATGACCTTAGCTATGGAGCCAGTTGGTCCCTACGGGCAAACCGGCCATTTTCAGGGTCAAACAAGCCCAGAGTAGGTAAACCCCCTCATTTTGCTGATTTTCATGTGTTATAGTCAATGGATTTTTGGTGATTCGGAATTACGACGTGATTTTTGTCGAAATTTTTTATGGACGTTCGTTAAGACCTTAACTATGGAGCCAGTTGGTCCCCACGGCTAAACCGGCCCATTTTCAAGGTCAAACGAGCCCTAGAGCAGGCAAACCCCCCATTTTGCTGATTTTCATGTTCTATAGTCCATGGATTTTTGGTGATTCAGAATTCCGATGTGATTTTTGCTGAAATTTTTCATGTACGTCCGTTAAGACCTTAGCTATGATGCCTTTTTTGTCCTAACAAGCAAACCGCCCATTTTCAAGGTAAAACAAGCCCCAGAGCAGGTAAACCCCCCATTTTGTCGATTTTCGTGTGCGATAGTCCATGGATTTTTGGTAATTTGGAATTCCGACGTGATTTTGGCCAAACTTTTTCACGGACGTCCATTAAGACCTTAGCTATTGAGCCAGTTGGTCCCGACGGGTAAACCGGTCCATTCTCATGGTAAAATGAGCACCAAACCAGGTAAAACCCCATTTTTGCCGATTTTCGTGTGCTATAGTTCATGGATTTTTGGTGATCCAGAATTAAGACGTTTTTTTTGCCGAAATTTTTCATGGACGTCCTTTAAGACTTTAGCTTTGGAGCCAGTTGGTCCCGACGGGGAAACCGGCCTATTTTCAAGGTCAAACGAGCCCCAGAGCAGGTAAACCCACTAATATGTTGATTTTCGTGTGCTATAGTCCATAGATTTTTGGTTATCCGGAATTACGACGTGATTTTTGCCGAAATTTTTCATGGACGTTCGTTAAGACCTTAGTTATGGAGCCAATTGGTCCCGACGGGCAAACCGGCCCATTTTAAAGGTTAAATGAAGCCGAGAGCAGGTAAACCCCCCATTTTATCAATTTTCATGTGTTATAGTCCATGAATTTTTGGTGATGCAGAATTCCGACGTGATTATTGCCAAAATTTTACGTGGACGTCCGTTAAGACCTTAGCCATGGAGCTAGTTGGTCCCGACGGGTGAACCGGCCCATTTTCAAGGTCAAACGAGCCCCAGAGCAGGTAAAACCACCAATTTGTTGATTTTCGTGTGCTATAGTCTATGGATTTTTGGTGATGCATAATTCCGATGTGATTTTTGCCGAACATTTTGATGGACGTCCGTTAAAACCTTAGCTATGGAGCCAATTCATCCCGATGGGCAAAACGGCCAATTTTCTAGGTTAAACGAGCCCCAGAGAAGGTAAACCCACCATTTTACCAATTTTCGTGTCCTATATTCCATGGATTTTTGGTGATCCGAAATTCCGACGTGATTTTTGCAGAAATTTTTCATTGACGTCCGTTATGAGCTTAACTATGAAGCCAGTTGGTCCCCACGGGAAAACCTGCCCATTTTCAAGGTCAAACGAGCCCAGAGCAGGTAAACCCTCAATTTTGCTGATATTCGTATGTATGGATTTTTGGTAATCCAGAATTCCAACGTGATTTTTGCCAAAATTTTTCATGGACGTCCGTTAAGACGTTAGATATGGAGCCAGTTGGTCCCCACGGCCAAACCGGCCCATTTTAAGGTCAAACGAGCCCTAGAGGGGGTAAACCCCTATTTTGCCGATTTTCGTGTGTTATATTCCATGGATTTTTGGTGATTCAGAATTCCGACACGATTATCGCTAAAATTTTTCATGGACGTCCGTTAATACCTTAGCTATGGAGCCAGTTGGTCCCGACGGGTAAACCGACCCATTTTCAAGGTCAAACAAGTTCCAGAGTAGGTAAACCCCCCCTCCCCCCCCCCATTTTGCCGATTTTCGTTGGTCTCGACAGGCAAACCGACCCATTTTGAATGTCAAACGAGCCCAGAGCAAGTAAACCCCTCATTTTACCTATTTTTGTATAGTAAATGGATTTTTGGTGATTTAAAATTTCGAAGTGATTTTTGCCGAAATTTTTCATGGAAGTCCGTTAAGACATTAGTTATGGAGCCAGTACGTCCCGACAGGCAAACTGGACCATTTTCAAGGTCAAACGAGCCCAGTGAAGGTAAACCCTCCATTTTGCCGATTTTTGTTTGCTATAGTCCATGGATTTTTGGTGATCCAGAATTTGGACGTGATTTTTGCAGAAAATTTTCATGGACGTCCGTTAAGGCCTTAGCTAAGGAGCCAGCTGCTCGCGACGGGCAAACCGACCCATTTTCAAGGTCAAACGATCCCAGAGTAGGTAAACTCCCTATTTTACTGATTTTAGTGTGCTATAGTCCATGGATTTTTGGTGATCCGAAATTCCGACGTGATTTTTACTGAAATGTTTCATGGATAGGGTCACCGTGCTTATGTGGCTCTATAGTTAAGACCTTAGCTATGGAGGCAGTTGGTCCCGACGGGAAAACCAACCCATTTTCAAGGTCAAACGAGCTGAGAGCAGGTAAACCCCCCATTTTGCCGATTTTTGTGTGTTATAGTCAATAGATTTTTGGTGATCCGGAATTCCGACGTGAATTTTGCCGAAATTTTTTATGGACGTCCGTTAAGACCTTAACTATGGAGCCAGTTGGTCCCGACAGGCAAACCGGCCCATTTTCAAGGTCAAACGAGCCCTAGAGCAGGTAAACTCCCTAGTTTGCCGATTTCGTGTGCTGTCCATGGATTTTTGGTGATCCGGAATTCCAACATGATTTTTGCCGAAATTTTTAATGGACATCCGTTAAGGCCTTTGCTATGGAGCAAGTTGGTCGCGACGGGAAAACCGACCCATTTTCAAGGTCAAACGAGCCCAGAGTAGGTCAAATCCCCTATTTTGCCGATTTTCGTGAGCTATAGTACATGGAATTTTGGTGATCTGAAATTCCATCGTTATTTTTGCCGAATTGTTTCATGGACGTCTGTTAAGACCTTAGCTATGGAGCCAGTTGGTCCCGACGGGCAAACCGGCCTATTTTCAAGGTCAAACGATCCCTAGAGCCGGTAAACCTCCCATTTTACCGATTTTCGTGTGCTATATAGTCCATGGATTTTTGGTGATCCGGTATTCCAATGTGAAAATTGCTGAATTTTTTCATAGACGTCCGTTAAGACCTTAGCTATGGAGCCCGTTAGTCCCGATGGGTAAACCGACCCATTTTCAAGGTCAAACATGCCCCTGAGCAGGTAAGCCCCCCATTTTACCGATTTTCTTGTGCTATAGTCCATGGATTTTTGGTGATCCGGAATTCAGACGTGATTTTTGCCGAAATTTATCATAGACGTCCGTTAAGTCCTTAGTTATGGAGCCAGTTTGTCCCGACGGGCAAACATTCCCATTTTCAAGGTCAAAGGAGCCATAGAGCAGGTAAACCCCCCATTTCGCCGATTTTCATGTGTTATAGTCCAGGAATTTTCGGTGATCCAGAATTCCTGTGTGATTTTTGCCAAAATTTTTCATGGGCATCTCTTAAGACCTTAGCTATGGAGCCAGTTAGTCCTGGTGGGTAAACCGGCCCATTTTCAAGGTCAAACGAGCCTAGAGTAGGTCAAACCTCCCATTTTGCCGATTTTCGTGATCTGAAATTCCAACGTTATTTTTGCCGAATTTTTTCAAGGACGTCCGTTAAGACCTTAGCTATGGAGCCAGTTGGTCCCGATGGGCAAACCGGACTATTTTCATGGTCAAACGATCCCCAGAGCAGGTAAACCCCCCATTTTACCAATTTTGTGTGCTATATATAGTCCATGGAATTTTGGTGATCCGGAATTCCGACTTGAAAATTGCCAAAAATTTTCATAGACGTCCGTTAAGACCTTAGCTATGGAGCTAGTTGGTCCTGATGGGCAAACCGGCCAATTTTAAAGGTCAAACGAGCTCAGAGCAGTTAAATTCCCTATTTTACAGATTTTCATGTGCCATAGTCTATGGATATTTGGTGATCTGAAATTTCGACGTGAAAATTGCCAAAATTTTTCATGGACGTCCGTTAAGACCTTAGCTATGGATCCTGTTGGTCCCGACGGGTAATTTGACCCATTTTCTAGGTCAAAAGAGCCACAGAGCAGGTAAACCCCCCATTTTGTTGATTTTCGTGTGCTATATTCTATGTATATTTGGTGATCCGAAATTCCGACGTTTTTTTTGCCAAAATTTTTCATGGACATCCGTTAAGACCTTAGCTATGGAGCCAGTTGGTCCCGACGGGCAAACCGGCCCATTTTCAAAGTCAAACGAGCCCCAGAGCAGGTAAGCCCCCATTTTGCTGATTTTCGTGTGCTATAGTCCATGGATTTTTGGTGATCCCAAATTGCGACGTTATTTTTGCCGAATTTTTGAATGGACGTCCGTTAAGACCTTTTCTATGGAGCCAGTTCATACCGACGGGTAAACCGGAACATTTTCAATGTCAAACGTGCCCAGAGCAGGTAAACCCCTCATTTTGCCGATTTTTGTGTGCTATAGTCCATGAATTTTTTGGTGATTCGGAATTATGACGTGATTTTTGCCGAAATTCTTCATGGACGTCCGTTAAGATCTTAGCAATGGATCCAGTTGAACTCAACGGGCAAACCGGCCCATTTTCATGGTCAAACAAGCCCCAGTGTAGGTAAACCCCCCATTTTACCGATTTTCGTGTGCTATAGTACACGGATTTTTGGTGATCCAGAATTCCGACTTGATTTTTGCCGACATTTATCATGGACGTCCGTTAAGTCCTTAACTATGGAGCCAGTTGGTCCCGATGAGCAAACATGCCCATTTTCAAGGTTAAAGGAGCCATATAGCAGGTAAACCCCCCATTTAACCGATTTTCGTGTGCTATAGACTAGGGAATTTTGGTGATCCGGAATTCCAGTGTGATTTTTGCCAAAACTTTTCATGGACCTCTGGTAAGATCTTAGCTATGGAGCCAGTTAGTCCCGGTGGGTAAACCGGCCCATTTTCAAGGTTAAACGATCCCCAGAGTAGGCATACCCCCCATTTTGTCGATTTTCGTGTGCTATAGTCCATGGATTTTTGGTGATCCAGAATTCCGACGTGATTTTTGCTGAACTTTTTCATGGACGTCTATTATGACCATAGCTATGGATCCAGTTGGTCCTGAAGGGAAAATCGGCTCATTTTCAAGGTCAAACGAGCCACAGAGCAGGTAAACCCCCCATTTTGCCAATTTTCGTGTGCTATATGGATTTTCGGTGATCCAGATTCTGACGTGATTTTTGCCAAAAATTTTCATGGGCATCCGTTAAGACCTTAGTTATGGAGCTAGTTGATCCCGACGGGCAAACCGACCCATTTGAAAGTTCAATCGAGCCCAGAGCAGGTAAACCCCCATTTTGTCGATTTTCGTGTACTATAGTCCATTGATTTTTGGTCATCCGGAATACCGACGTGATTTTTGATTTGTTTTTCATGGGCGTCCGTTAAGATCTTAGCTATGGAGCCAGTTGGTCCCGACGGGCAAACCATCCCATTTTCAGGGTCAAACGAGTCCTAGAGTAGGTAAACCCCCAATTTACCCGATTTTTGTGTGCTATAGTTCATGGATATTTGGTGATCCAAAATTCAGATGTGATTTTTGCCAAAATTTTTCATGGACATCCGTTAAGAGTATAGCTATGGAGCTAGTTGGTCCCGACAGGCAAACCGGCCCATTTTCAAGGTCAAACGATCCCTAAAGAAGGTAAACCCCCCATTTTGCCAATTTTTCGTGTGCGATAGTCCATGGATTTTTGGTGATCCGAAATTCCGATGTGATTTTTGCTGAACTTTTTTATGGACGTCCGTTACGACCTTAGCTATGGAGACAGTAGGTCCCGATGGGAAAACCGGCCTATTTTCAAGGTCAAACGATCCCCAGAGCAAGTAAACCCCCCATTTTGCTGATTTTCATGTGCTATAGTCCATGGATTTTTGGTGATCCGGAATTCTCATGTGAAAATTGCCGAACTTTTTCATGGATGTCCGTTAAGACCTTAGCTATGGATCCCGTAGTTCCCGACGGGCAAACCGGCCAAGTTTCAAGGTCAAACGAGCCCCAGAGCAGGTAAACCCCCTATCTTGCCGATTTTCGTGTGCTATAGTCAATGGATTTTAGGTGATCAAAAATTTTGATGTGATTTTTGCTGAAATTTTTCATGGACGTCCATTAAGACCTTAGTTATGGAGCCAGTTGGTCCCAACGGGAAAAACCGACCCATTTTCAAGGTCAAACGAGCCCAGACCAGGTAAATCCCCCATTTTTTTGATTTTCGTTTGCTATAGTCCATTGATTTTTAGGGATCTTGAATTCTGACGTGATTTTTTCTAAATTTTTTCATGAAAGTCTTCTAAGACCTTAGTTATGGAGCCAGTAGGTCCCGACGGGTAAACTGGCCCATTTTCAAGGTCAAACGAGCCCCAGAGCAGGTAAACCCCTCATTTTGCCAATTTTCGTGTGATATAGTTTATGGATTTTTGGTGATCCGCTATTACGACGTGATTTTTGCCGAATTTTTTCATGGACGTCCGTTAAGACCTTAGCTATGGAGCCAGTACGTCCCGACGGGTAAACCGGACCATTTTAAAGGTCAAAAGTCCCCAGAGCAGGTAAACCCCCCATTTTGCTGATTTTCGTGTGCAATATTCCATAGCTTTTTGGTGATCCAGAATTTCGACGTAAAAATTGCCAGAATTTTTCATGGACGTCCGTTAATCCCGATGGGCCAACCGGCCCATTTTCAAGGTCAAACGATCCTCAGAGGAGGTAAACCCCCAATTTTGCTAATTTTTGTGTGCTATAGTCCATGGATTTTTGATGATTCGAAATTCCGACGTTATTTTTGCTGAAATTTTTCATAGACGTCCGTTAAGACCTAAGCTATGGATCCAGTTCATCCCGAAGGGAAAACCAGCCCATTTTCAAGGTCAAACGAGCCCCGATGCAGGTAAAACCCCCATTTTACCCATTTTCGTGTGCTATAGTCCATGGATTTTCAGTGATCCAAAATTCCGACATGATTTTTGCTGAAATTTTTCATGGATATCCGTTAAGACGTTAGCTATGGAGCCAGATGGTCCCGAAGGGCAAACCGGCCTATTTTCAAGGTCAAACGAGCCCTAGAGTAGGTAAACCCCCATTTTGTCAATTTTCGTGTGCTATAGTACATGGATTTTTGGTGATCCAAAATTCTGACGTTATTTTTGCCAAATTTTTTCATGGACGTCCGTTAATATTTTAGCTATGGAGCCCGTTGGTCCCGACCGGAAAACCATCCCATTTTCAAGGTCAAACGAGCCCCAGAGCAGGTAAACCCCCCGTTTTATCGATTTTCGTAGGCTATAGGCATTGGATATTTGGTGATCCAGAATTCCGACGTGATTATTGCCGAAATTTATCATGGACATTCATAAGTCCTTAGCTATGGAGCCAGTTGGTCCCGACGGGCAAACATGCCCATTTTAAAAGTCAAAGGAGCCATAGGGCAGGTAAACCCCCCATTTTGTCGATTTTCGTGTGCTATAGTCCAGGGATTTTTGGTGATCCGGAATTCCGATATGATTTTTGCCAAAATATTTCATGGACATCTATTAAGACTTTAGCTATGGAGCCAGTTAGTCCCGGTGGGCAAAACGGCCCATTTTCAAAGTCAACCGAGCCCAGAGTAGGTAAACCCCCCATTTTTCCAATTTTCGTGTGCTATAGTCCATGGATTTTTGGTGATCCAGAAATCCGACGTGATTTTTGATGAAATTTTTCATGGACGTCCGTTAAGACCTTAACTATGGATCCAATTGGTCCCGACGGGAACATCGGCCCATTTTCAAGGTCAAACAAGCCACAGAGCAGGTAAACCGACCTATTTTCAAGGTCAAACGATCCCTAGAGCCGGTAAACCCCCCATTTTAACGATTTTCGTGTGCTATGTCCATGGATTTTTGGTGATCCGGAATGCCGACGTGAAAATTGCTGATTTTTTTCATAGACGTCCGTTAAGACCTTAGCTATGGAGCCCGTTGGTCCCGACGGGTAAACCGACCCATTTTCAAGGTCAAACGTGCCCCTGAGCAAGTAATCCCCCCATTTTACCGATTTTCGTGTGCTAGGCCATGGATTTTTGGTGATTCAGAATTCTGACGTGAAAATTGCCGAAATTTTCAATGGACGTCCGTTAAGACCTTAAATATGGAGCCAGTTGGTCCCGACAGGAAAACCTGCCCATTTTCAAGGTCAAATGAGCCCCAGAGCAGGTAAACCACCCATTTTGCCGATTTTCGTGTGCTATAGTCCATGGATTTTTGGTGATCTGGAATTCAGACATGATTTTTGCCGAAATTTATCATGGACGTCCGTTAAGTCCTTAGTTATGGAGTCAGTTGGTCCCGACGGGCAAACATGCCCATTTTCAAGGTCAAAGGAGCCATAGAGCAGGTAAACCCCCCATTTCGCCGATTTTCGTGTGCCATAGTCCAGGAATTTTTGGTGATCCAGAATTCCTGTGTGATTTTTGCCAAAATTTTTTATGGACATCTGTTAAGACCTTAGCTATGGAGCCAGTTACTCCCGGTGGGTAAACCGGCCCATTTTCAAGGTCAAACAAGCCTAGAGTAGGTCAAACCCATCATTTTACCGATTTTCGTGATCTGAAATTACAACGTTATTTTTGCCGAATTTTTTCAAGGACGTCCGTTAAGAACTTAGCTATGGTGCCAGTTGGTCCCGACGGGTAAACCAGACTATTTTCATGGTCAAACGATCCCCAGAGCAGGTAAGCCCCCCATTTTACCGATTTTGTGTGCTATATAGTCCATGGAATTTTGGTGATCCGGAATTCCGACGTGAAAATTGCCAAAAATTTTCATAGACGTCCGTTAAGACCTTAGCTATGGAGCCAGTTGGTCCCGACGGGCAAACCGGCCAATTTTAAAGGTCAAACGAGCCCAGAGCAGTTAAATTCCCCATTTAAAGATTTTCATGTGCCATAGTCTATGGATTTTTGGTGATCTGGAATTTCGACGTGAAAATTGCCAAAATTTTTCATGGACGTCCGTTAAGACCTTAGCTATGGATCCTATTGGTCCCGACGGGTAATTTGACCCATTTTCTAGGTCTAACGAGCCACAGAGCAAGTAAACCCCCCATTTTGTGGATTTTCGTGTGCTATAGTCTATGTATTTTTGGTGATCCAAAATTCCGACGTGATTTTCTTCAAAACTTTTCATGGACATCCGTTAAGACCTTAGCTATGGAGCCAGTTGGTCCCGACGGGTAAACCGGCCCATTTTCAAGGTCAAACGATCCCCAGAGTAGGTAAGCCCCCATTTTGCTGATTTTCGTGTGCTAGTCCATGGATTTTTGGTGATCCCAAATTGCGATGTTATTTTTTACGAATTTTTGAATGGACGTCCGTTAAGACCTTTTCTATGGATTCAGTTCGTACCGACGGGTAAACCAGACCATTTTCAAGGTCAAACGTGCCCAGAGCAGGTAAACCCTTCATTTTGCCGATTTTCGTTTGCTATAGTCCATGGATTTTTGGTGATTCAGAATTACGACGTGATTTTTGCCGAAATTTTTCATGGACGTCCGTTAAGACCTTAGCTATGGATCCAGTTGATCTCAACGGGCAAACCAGCCCATTTTCATGGTCAAACAAGCCCCAGTGTAGGTAAACCCCCTATTTTACCGATTTTCATGTGCTATAAGTACACGGTTTTTTGGTGATCCAGAATTCCGACGTGATTTTTGTCGAAATTTATCATGGACGTCCGTTAAGTCCTTAGCTAAGGAGCCAGTTGGTCCCGACGGGCAAACATGCCCATTTTCAAGGTCAAAGGAGCCATATAGCAGGTAAACCCCCCATTTTGCCGATTTTCGTGTGCTATAGTCCAGGAAATTTTGGTGATCCGAAATTCCAATGTGATTTTTGCCAAAACTTTTCATGGACCTCTGTTAAGACCTAAGCTATGGAGCCAGTTAGTCCCGGTGGGTAAACCGGCCCATTTTCAAGGTCAAACGAGCCACAGAGCAGGTAAACCCTCCATTTTGCCGATTTTCGTGTGCTATAGTCCATGGATTTTTATGGACAAATCATCCCATTTTCAAGTTCAAACGAGCCCTAGAGTAGGTAAACCCCCTATTTACCCGATTTTCATGTGCT